>JABVXS010000282.1:0-40392 GCA_013365335.1 Madathamugadia hiepei
GACAATGGCCGTATGAAAGAAGAAATCTACGCCACTTAGATGAAATGGGCAAGAAGTATTGTATCGCCCTGAGCCCAAAACACAATAACAAGGGAAATGGAACACAACAACAACATGCATCTATGGAACCGGACGTAAGAAGAAAATGCTCCACAGAAGCGGACCCTGTAACCAAGCGAGACAAACGCTAAGGAAAAAAAATCTATACAATCGATTATTAGCCTGTTGATAAGCGTCATTAAACGACTCTAGATATCTTCGTTCATTCCCAGGTTTCTCCCAAACCTTCTCCCTCATATTCCGCCCAATAAAACAGATTTTCTTGCTCTCGTCAAAATAAATTTAATCAAGGATTCAGGAGTCAAACTCAATTCATAAAAGCAGCACTTGACTTCCGGATTGTCCGTATCCGACAGGGCCATCTGCTCATATCTCACTAGTACACCATCTTACCCAAATTTGCTATTTCAGCTTGCCTTTATCTCAGTGACATCTCGATTTTCATAGCGAGTAACTGTTAAAGACAGGTTGGTAGCCCTCAAGTGGATGCTTGCGTGATAGGTTTGTGTTGAGCTAAATCTGGGAGACCATTTTAGGATGTCAGGAGACAATGTGAATGATTTCTACCTGCGTTACTACGTTGGTCACAAAGGAAAGTTTGGTCACGAATTCTTGGAATTTGAATTTCGCCCGGATGGCAAGATGCGATATGCAAACAACAGTCAGTACAAGAATGACACACTCATTCGGAAGGAAGCATATGTCGGCAAAATTGTTATTGAAGAGCTGAAACGCATTATCGGGGATTCAGAAATCATGCAGGTACACTAATCACTGCGCAATCTTCATTCCCTTGTAGAGTATTTGGTTCCGCTTGGACTCTCTTACTCAGTTTCATTCTTTTCATTGTTGTATGAGAATCCTATTTCTCTGTTAGCATATTTATTTCTTTTCAATTTTCAATTGAATTTTCTATGATGACTTTTTTAGTATTTTGCATGAGTGCGAAGTGAAACCTTGTTTCGACTTTGTTAGGTCTCCGGAATGTTCCGCTTTATAAACTAAAGTAATTGATACAGGAAGATGATGCAACCTGGCCAGAACCGGATCGGATTGGTAGACAAGAACTAGAAATTCTCCATAATGATGAACACATATCTTTTACTACAAGGTATGCTAATTGCTTCGCCCTTGTTTCGATCGTAGAGATGTGACAATCTAGTTTTTTTTTCGGGACCCCAAAATTCAGCCAGAGTAATCAGAAAAACTGTTAGATTTACGGAGCATGTTTAAAGTGCGCATATTAAGACGCAGTATTCACCTGGTTGAATGCTAATCAAGTGACACTTCAATTTAAGTCTGATGGAAACTCTCGGATCGTGAAATAATGTTTCAGCAAAATTGGTTCTGCCGCAGATGTAAACAAAAGTGAGGATCCGGAAGGACTGAGATCTTTTTATTATCTCGTGCAGGATCTCAAATGCTTGGTTTTCTCTTTGATTGGTATGCACTTCAAGATCAAACCTATCTGAATGTATTCCAGTTTTTTGCTTTATTACTCATTGTCCTTTATTTACTTGTTCCTTATTGTTAATTGAGTTGTGCTTGTGTCATGACAATCTCAGAGATGCGCAGATGTGAAATAATTTAACTTTGATGAAGAAACGACATAATCTCATAGATTCGCTTCCTTTTTCTCGTTTTTGATTACTGCGTGCATACTGCTACTTTGAGAATTGAAGGTCGTGTAATGCGTTTTTTTGCACAAAATAAACGGACAAAATCGATGTTAATCTCCGTGTTAGTTTAAATAGTAAGCAACCCGTTCAAGTATGTTTTCCACATTTATCAGATACAGATGTTAGTCCAATAGGAAAAGTAAAAAAAGAGATGAAAATGGTAGAGAAAATTGCCAAGGCGGTCCTCACCAAGCCAATGATTCTCAAATTTATTAGACCTGATATTTCATAATAAAGTTCTTGACAGATAAGTTTACTATAAAGCAGTTGTAGCTAGAACGCGACATCTCACATTAGATCTCAGATTCCGTATTGCTTCTTGGAACATGTGCCAAACAGTCAGAATTTGCTCGTGTGCATTTTTCTTCACCGAATAATGATTGCAGCTATATGCTTATTCCTGGGAAAATAAAAGAACGGTAGTAATTGGACAACCGCGATCACTGTTGCAATAGCGTTTGGTACCTAAAATGTAACTGATGATTGGATGACAATTTCAAATCTAATTTGGTAAAGCATAGTATAATTAATGCATTCATTTCTGCACCTATTTGACATCGTTCATTGCATTCAACGCAGAAAAAATTTATCACCTTAATATAAATATCATCAACAAGAATTCCATACAACAGCCATTCGAATGTCACAAGAAGTGTTAGGCAGCACAGGGGCAATGGCATGGTTTCTGTACAACGCGTGCGAAGAACTTCACGCTGAAATTCGTGAATTTTGAAATTGATATAGAGTTTCTTTTTATTGGAATAACGAAACAACTTACCAAAGCTTCCAAAGGAGCAGCGGCCGTAAGTATGTTGAATATCATACAACAAATTCCCAAATGAGAATGCAACACCTCCACTGGTAAGCCATAATAATGGATATAATAATATGCACTCATCAAAAATATCATTTCCATGAAAACTAATCTGATGCAGCGGTTCTATAATTGATTAACTTAAAATCTGAGTTTTACGACTCCTTATTCTTACTCTAATCAATGTTAAACCACATTCACCGACCTTTGTAATATACGGAGCCATTATGAAATAATAGAAAATATATAATGAATAAAGCAATACAGCCACTAAATTGACACATACAACAGCCTGGAACGTAAACAGTATCCATGAAGACTTGCAACTTCTCACTTCTTTTCAGTCTCACACAACTATTCATATTCATTACAGAAAAATCACTTCGAAACTAAGCTGCTTTGTTCCATAAGCAAGAAAAGTCCTGATTTAAGAAGTTCTAATTTTTAACAAACACCTTATCATGTTTTAAAAGACCATACTGTAACCATAACTGTCCGGAAAGAAAACCAGCATGAAATGGGGTCGAACTGATACCATTTGTTGTCCCTTGAGACTGAAATAAACTAGTTGTTAGGCAGAATAAAAATTAAGCTTCTTCAACTTCTGCTCTTTTTCCTATTGTCCCAAGTTTGAATATGCGTACACTTTTGGTTTTAGAATTCCAGGGATCTCATGGTGCACCCTCGCATTAAAATAACTCTCTCACACAACTTGAGCTACTTGCTTTTTTCGAATTAATTACCAATGAAATCAAATGATGAAAAACATACCCGGATACGCCAGCATATTTCCAAACCTGTTAAAAAAAGACACACTGTAGTTCCGACTGCAAGTGGGCTAAGCCAATTCAAAAACATTCTCATTTGATTAACTTAGCCATATACAACCATGTCTATAAAGTACCTTAGAAAAAACAATTTAAGAATGATCAAATGAATCCCACACATTAATGAGTTCATCCTACAACACCCAACAGCAGACACATGTCCTGCCTGTTCTTTGACAAGAGAAGCAACTTCCCTCCAGCATTACGAACCAAAGAATGATACCTACTCATTCCATCTTATTTTCGATTTCCTAAAATCCAAACTCCCAACTTCCAAGTCGTCCTTCCCCAATGGACAGAGTATTAGTACAACCCACCCGCACACCCAAGTCTTCTAAGACTAAGTCACAACCTGTGACAATCCATGGTATATATTAACTTTTTTATTTTTTAGATTTCATTTGACTAGCAGTTATAAAAATTTACAAAGGCTGGGGGTTAAAACACTAGCACTGATTCTTTTTCACTGACAGAATGTAAATGACGAAACAAAGCATATTTTACTCTACTATAACCAAAACGTCAAAACACGCATACAAAAATAAAAACCGAAAAAAAACGGTCAAAACAATCCAAATCATCTAATAACGATAGTTTATGCCATAAAATTTAGTGAAAATATACACATTTCACCTGTTTAAGCAGTGCATGTTTCGTTATTCAAACCAAACATAGAATATCCTTCGAAAAATGGAAGAAACACAAAGACCTATTCACCATGAAACCTTCAACCGACAACGAATAATGTTTCAACATGAAGTAATCTTGCACTAAATGAATGATTATACAATAACGGACAAAAGCATGATAGCATTAAAATTGATAAAACCAACAAAATGCTGTCTTCAACACGACAAAATCAGTAAGGTTGAGCTAACGAAAATGGAACAGAGGAAGCATCGGCGGAAACACCAGAAGTAGAGCTTCCCGCATTTCCATGTTTTTGCTGTTGCTTTGCGGTTAAAATTGATGGATCTTCAAGCTCATGCTGTTGAATAGCATTTGGATCCAATATCATGCCAGCAAATTTACCCACTGCTAATGATGCCACTTCAATCATACCCACTATCACTGCTCCAACGGCTGCTGAGCCCATCATTACCTGCAATAACAAAATCTTTCATGACAGAGATAATCACTGATGTCAACCAAAAGACTTATCAATCAAACCTGCAAGAAATAACAACGACATATCAAACATTAAATATCCTTCCTAAAATGAAGAAAACATAAACGTCACCAATTTTTAGATATATAATAAATATCAGATTATTTCAGCTGATGACTACGATCTACTGATAAATTTTGAAAAAACAAAATAGAAGAAATTAATTCAGAAATACAAACCATGGGACCAGATCGTACAGCCAAAAGAGCACCAGTCAGTCCACCAGATACAATTGGATTAAGCATATCTTCCTGCAAATATTGCACAGATAACAGAAAATATTATGTAAGCGATAAAAATAAAAAACTTGTTTTCATAAAACTAATTTTTTTAAAGAGAATTTTTTAAAGCTGTGAAAAAGACAGAACTGTAAGGAAAACAAATATTCACCTTCTTTCTTATTGCTACTAGACTACAATCAATCGCACTAAATAGACCACCCCATGCTGCAAACTGTCCACCAACGACTGGTGACCGCGTGCGTACCTGTAAGCTATCAACATATACCAAAGAAGCCTTTTCAGAGATAAGACAACCGATGAAATCAAAACAGTGAAATTAAAAAAATACCTCACGCGCAATACCAACAAGTTTATGTCCCCAAGGGGAATTTCTAAAGCCACTGTGAGCGTGAAATATAGATCCACCAGCCAAACCTAATGAAAATGCACCGCCGACATCATCTCCAATTCTGTATGGACTGGAAAATGCCGGATAAAATGAATTTAATACCAGAGAAGTGTGAAGAAATGATAAATAAAACAGTACACATTAAACTTTGCTGACGGCTCTGTGAAGACGTTACATTCCGCAACATCAGAATCATTAATAAAAGTATTCAAAGAAAACAATGCTTTCAAACAAACATGAAGTAGTCTATGAGAATAAAGAAATGGAAACTCACTTAAAGACTTATTAGCAAATGAATACTGGCAGGGTATTATAATGCAAACATTCAATTGGTACTCAGATCTGGACGTTACAGAGAAAGAAATCAAATAACTGTCACTTGAAAGCGAAGAGAAAGTCCTAAGAAGTCAATATGACACAGATAAAAACAGTTTTTCAGTGGTATACAAAAGTTACTTACCACGGTTCACGATCATCCATTCAACCAACACGTAGTAAGACTGATTAAAAATTACTCTATGTACCATATGAGTATTACCTGAAATTGGTCTCATTACAGTGTGAATGCAACGAACAGCCCATTCCCGCCGTCGCATCTCAATACAGTCTGGGAAACCTCACATAGTCGTGAATTGTTTCGCCGTCAACCGTTAAAATGAGACTACTGTGAGAAGAGATTGTGAATTTTCACAGTAATTCCGAATCGGTCCATCCGCCACTTTGCTCTGTGTTGGTGTGTTTCGCACACGTATACGCGATTCACCTGTTTGATGGCAAGAGTGATGTTGATAAACAATGAGCGACCCGAGTAGTTGCCTGATTAACAATCGTATGTTGCATTTCATATCGCCTCTAAGAGGAGCTTTGAGGGGATTGTCCTCAGTTTGATGGAGAATTTGGAAGCAAAGTCCAACTAAAGACTCGTTGTTGCAGAGCTCAGTGACCATGAATGACATGTTTTTAAATTTATACTTGCTATTTTTGTTTCTGTGGTCCCTTATCTGAACTAGTTCATAACACTGATTCTTCAGTAGGTTGCAGACATAACTACATGAGCCACCTATAGTGATGTATCATTTTGTGAACCCCGAATTTCTCCACGGTTGTTGATAGTTACGGATTCGTTGGAGCAGCATCAAGTCTTTTGCTTTCTAGAGCTTTACTTCGTTGATATGTCGCAGTTCTTTGCACTGTTCATGATAGAAGACTGTAAAACATGGGTGATCTTATCATGGATGGCAAGGCGCAGTTTGAATTTTCAGGAGTGAAGGAGTTGTGAATGAAAATAGCCGGAAAGTTGGAACATTATTGTTTTCCAGCTTCATTAACCTATCTGTTGTTCCATGTACGCATGATTTTTCTCTCCCAAATTTCTTTCATTGGAATTTTGTTGAATTTTTGGTTTTTACATGAAAATTTTAAGATGTTTTGACGAATCATTTCCAAAATACTTTTTTCATTTTCTCTTTTGTTTTATAATTTTTGATTTTATCTTTCATTTGTCATAGAAGACAGCAATCTTAATTTCAGCATTCCGGCCAAGTTTGATTTCGCATTTGCCACTGCTACTTAACGCTCGGAGTCATCTTGTTGTTGTTGTTGTTTGCACTGCAAATTGTAATAATTAAAAGACGGTGTCATCTTGCATAACTGCTCATCTGTTGTGTATTTTCATGAGGAAAGGAAGGATAAAAGTTTTTCAAAGGATGCTCCAGTTTTTCATTTTCATACATTTCTAATCAACTTCTCATCCAGGAAATATATCGTGGAACTTTGGGACGTAGTTTAATATTCATCAATTTAGCTGGACCTACATTATTCTTGAAAGTGATTGTTCTGGAATTTTGCAATTGACAATATTCGAATTTTCCATAATATAATAGCTGCAGTTACCCTTGATAACATCCGCATCAATAACCAATTTGTGGATATCCGTACCAGGCAAATCATACTTTGCTTCCAACAATACCTGCTCGGTTATTGATCTAGAATACTGGTGTCTGAATACTAGCGTGCTGAAGGTCTGTGCAAGAACTTGGAAGACGACATTAAAGGGCAGGTAATCCTAATTTGTGATATTAGATGGGAAGAAATTCATCCTTCAGATTAAATGCATCTGTTGGAAAAGAAATTCCTTAAGATGCACACGGCTTGTATTTCAGCTTAAAAATTGAAATAATTTGAGAATGTATAGATAGTGTTGTAGAAAGGAGACCTAAGTGCTCGAGCTCCGGTTCTTTTCTTTATCGCAATACGAGCGATCTCTTTTAAAGCGCATTCGGTGAAGCATAACTCAATGTCATCAAGCAGAAATTGTTTTTTGGCCTGTGAAACTATTGAACTTCTTGGCTCTTTCATTATTCGAATAAGTAACTCTTCTGTCAGACCAGTAAATGGGACGAACACAGGGAAACGTCCTATTAGTTCGGGTACCATGCCAAATCTGGAACTATCATCAACTTATTTTCAGTTTAGTTGAAATTTAAACACGGATTGGCCATACTTTATTAGATCAGTGTCGTCCACTTGTCTTAGCAAATCATCCCGATGCTTGCTTATTTTCGCTTCATCCTGTAACATTTCATGCATCATTTAACCCAATCTAGCAAAGGGCAATATTTTTTAAACTATTTCGGAAGTTCTTGAAAAGAAGCAATATTTGAAACCTTTTCTGTCAAGTAGTCACAACATAACTCGCTGTAGCTCCCACCACCGAATCCAACAGTTTTCTTATGCAGACGTTGACTAACAATTCGATCCAAATTATTAAATGCTCCGGAGGCAATAAACAAGATATCGGTAGTGTCCACACTCACCTGCAAAGCGCATCTACCACGGCTCACTCACGTCCCTTATGATGTTAAACCTCCACATGTATCAACTGGACCGGATTCCTCATCCATGTACACATCGTGTCATTCAACGCATATTACGTGCTCTGCCAGTACAAGTTTTGCAAGTTTGCCAGTTCCAAAAGACTTGGAGATATGGGGAATCGAACCCCAGCCCTCTCCCATGCTAAGGGAGCGCTCTACCCCTGAGCTATATCCCCTTCAACTCGTGTGAACAGGTTTTTGATATTTCACATTGCGCACTGCGAAGAATAGATTGTCATCTTACTAGGCTCCAGAAAGCCTGATCACTGTTACCCATGGTGCACTGTCGAGCTATGTCCTCAGGTAAGCGAAACTCTCCCTTTCTTTTCTCCTGCTGTAGTTCCTTTCTACCTACCACTCACTATTTTTCATCCTTTATTTCTAGTGTTTGTAGTAGAAATAATTGGCCACCGAAGAGTCGAACCGTAGAGACTAAAGTTCTTGGTGTACATGAGATGCAGATCATACCCGCGTTGCAGACCCGGGTTGTTTCACTTTCACCACCGTACCTTCTACCAATTTCAGAAATGCCTGCTGCACGCCCCGACCTCCAACATCTCGAAATGAGCGTGATTCGAAATCGACAGAACCGCTGATTTTATCGAATTCATCCAAGAAGACGATACCTCTCTAGACGATGGAAGTATAAGCCATATTGAACTTTAAAAATTTGGAAGACTGTGCTAACTAAATGATTTACAATTGTCATTATTCAATTAGTGAATTCCACTTTCCCATGGCCCTTTGAAAAGGTCGATGAAACATTTGAGGCGAAATGCAAACTAACAACTACAGAAGAATTTTAATGTTTTTCAACCTGTGCAGCATCAGTGTTACCATTAGCATTAGCAAGAAGTTTCTGGATAACCTGTAATTAAGAAACTGCGTTCAGCTTCCGAGCTCACAAGTAGAAAAGAATTACTGCGAGAAAAGTTGTAAGGGTATGTAATGTTGGAGACACTGGTTCCTGCCAGTGGAATATTCTTGGCCTGAAAACCGCTGAGCCTGGTTCAGAGCGAAATCAGAACCCACTTGGATGAATCTATCATTGAGTGTTAGGATTTATATGTGGTGACAAGCATGGAAACACCTTGGTAGTTGATCCGCATTCAGCCGTAATAGTATGCTTGCAAAGTAAGTTGTGTTTTCGCCGGCGTTAATCCATTGAATGTCACAATTATTTTGGAAATTTTTTTTTGAAGAGATTAATTCCTTTCCCAATCATATAAAATGCAAGAGTTTATCAAGTTGACGCTAGCAAAGCTGTCGAGAGCTAACCATATCAACGTCATCTCCAACGTAACCAGACTGTGTCAGCGATGTGCAGTCGCACATTGCTATTGGCACATCCAATATCTTGGCTAATATTTGTGTTAGGTAAGTTTTTCCAACACCGGATGGACCCATAAGAAGTATATTTGACTTGCCGAGGTCATCATCCTGAAAAATGGAATAGCAAAAATAGATAAGATAACTCCGAGGCTCCCTTTTTTTTTTTTACTTTAAACTTTTCAGGGTTCACAAAATCAAGCTACCGAGTCGTTGCAAAATTAAAAAGTGTATTAGGAAGGTTATGAAGTTGTAAAAGTTGTATATTGTTTGAGAGGAGGATGAATTTTCTGAAAGACAATTCATCCAGCCTGATTTAGCGCATCAATTTTAGAAAATTTTGCGCTTAAGCGAATAAAAAGTGATTTCATTACTCCTGAGGAAAATGCACGGATGAGAAACCTCTTCCAACTCCATCAAAACTCGAACTGAATTGTTGTTAAAATTTATCTCACTTGCAGGTATATGTATTGTAGCCCTGAAATTAATTTCTCGACCCCGTGATTGTACTTGCTTTCGCTCAACAAATTCTAGTTAAAGAAGCATTAAACAAACATGGAACAATTTATTTCAGTTTTCATGATAATGTCGAAGGAATTCACGAAAACTTAGTGAACAGATTTTAAGATGAAGACAGAAAGAAACATCGAACATGGAACTATGAAGCAGCAGATGCGGCTAACTCTCTTTTCTCAAAACGTTCAACCAAAAAGTTTGTAAAACTTAAGGAAAGAAACTGATAGGACCAAAATGCGGTCAGTCATTCTTCTGAACGATTTCATCGTTTCCTGTTCTCAAGTGGAGTCAGGTCACTAAGAATGAAATACGGATAACAGGAAAATGTAAGCAGTGATATTCACAAAAAATCAGCGTTATCCTTATCGTTTAAACAAGTAGTAGACCTTTCTTAATTACTAGTGCGACGGCAAACAATACCGGCAAGGGTTAGTTTTCCTAGTACCAGACATAACAAACAATCCCGAATTACATCGGTGACCGCACTGGAAAATCATTTTCAAGCCTAGTTTTGTTGTCATACGTTCTCGTCACCTGCTTTTAGGTTATAATTATTACATGGTACCCTCTTCGTAGACAACTGAGAAAAACCAGTGGGCATATTCACCTTTCCAGCGATATGCTGCTTCTACTGGGTAACGAATGACGAGGAATTCGATTCCGAGTCGACGCACCGTTAAATAATGTTTGAAGCTGAAATCACGAAGATGGAATATTTTGATGAATTGCTTCCTAAAGAGCAGATCACCGAGCTGTCCGTAGTTGCGAACCATCGCTTCCACCTACAGAAAAAACGGAACAATGAATTTCATCTGTTGGAAACAAGGTAAAAACTCGCAGTAAGGATTGGAAAGTCCATCACTGACCGCTAACCGAAATCGAATCTTTTTGAAACTATTTTTCACCTATTTTGTCATTTCTCTGTATGCTACTGTTTTTTGTACACAAGTCATTACAACTTTATTAAATAACCAACACGCAGCACAGATTTCGAGTGATTTTTGAAAGGTTAAAGACCTCGTCGCGATTTCAGTTCCAAGATGTCAAAAATGAAATGCCTGAGATTTTTTCAGCGCAACATTGTGTGCGAAACGCTTATAATGCTGGTACACACCGACTGCAAGAGTTTTCTTGGCATGCTCTTGCCCCACAACGAACTGATCCAGGAAACTGGCTATCTCTTTCGGATAAGGAACACGCTTGGGCAGGGATGACACAGCTGAGTTTTTTGTTCCCAACTTTGATGAAAAACCTCTGCGCATTGCTGTATGATGGTTTGAACATGTTGCTGTATTCTGTTACATTTGGAGTTAAAAGGGCATATAGATCTTCACATTAGATAACAATTCATAAAATCCATTAGTCCGAAAAATAGGAAGACAGCAAAGACAGGACTCGTAATGCGGATATTTTTCTTCCGAATCCTTACCATAATAATGTCTAATTTGAAAGCCTCTTTGCCAAAAACGCTTTTCTACAAACACCCTTCTTTTTTATGGGTACCCGGCATTTTCTTCGTTAAGTCACGCGAACAAAATGAAACCCCCCGCTGACAGAAGCTTCAAATAGTGGTTCTTACTGACTTCCAAAAATAACTTCGACGAGAACATACTATCCTCGTTTTTTATTGACTTGCTACATTTCTCCCGAATATTAAGCCAGTAATTAGTTATTCTTCGTCCGTTACAACAGTGCTTCAGACCTCAAATTCGGTTTTGATTGGGTAATTTAATAAAAATCTTTCGCATGACTACAATAAAAGCAAAGAGCCATCAATCTTCAGTTCAGTACTAGCAACCTTATCTACGATAAGAAAATGAACTGTTTTGCTGACACTAAAGCGTAACTTACTGCTAGGCAAGGTGAGTACCATGATAGTTACTGTGCGTCAACCGTCCACTAACAATGAAAGTACGAATGACACATAAACAAAGCATCTCTAGCTATTTAAGAGTTGCAAACAAAAATTGCGCTTTCCAGAATAGTTAAATCAACGTAATTTTAACTGCGTCGGTGTTAATAAGTTTGGTTCCCGCAGAATGTTTAGATATTAATTTAAGGAATATTACAGATCAATCGCAGACTCATTTGTACGAGCAACCCGCTGACTTCGAACTTTTTTTTCAAACCTGTCGACGTCCCAAACAATGCAACTAATTGCCTGCTTGGTGAGCCGAATTGGATTTTTTTGGGTACTAAGCTGGTGGATGCCATTAAAACTTTGATACTCACTTACGAAAGCTGATTATGCTTTCCAAAAATGAATTTCAGAATCCAGACCGGAAAGTTTAGTATTAAGACCTAAATCCAAGTACCTCATCCTCCGTCGGAATAAATGCACTTCACACATCTCTAATGGCACTGAACAAATTTCGAACGGCTTCCCTCAGTTGTGATAGCGATGACTCAAACTTTGAGAATGCATCTGAGCATACCTAATATTCACGACAAGCTGAAGTAAATTGAGACTAGAGAAATCACGCTAAAAATAAGTTCCATTCTACATCAAAACGAAATTTTCAAGAGTTACAGTGACATCATGATATCCAATTTTCTAGTACTACTGATGAAAAGTTGCTATCGCGAAAATGATTGTGCTCAGTTATTCACAACGCATATTAAAAATTATCAGTAAACAGCCATGACTTAAAAGAACAGGATTGCCACACTCAATAAGTGCATTAACTTTAACATCTAAAAAATGTAAGCGAACACCTGTATCTTCTATATTGAGACATGAAAATCCAACTTATATGTAGAGTCAAAAACACGCGGATTAACCTTTATATTCACTGCGGTAAGCAAACGATTTAGCCCGAAGCAGTGTATATCATGCAGATCAGAATGAGAATGCAAAAATAGAGCTTCGAAAGTACCGAAATTTAAAAAAATGATCCGAATGCTCCATCTGCTGCTTGTCCACTCCAGAAAATCCGGATACTTGTACAAAATCCAGATCATTGCTACCTGAAAAAACCCCCCCCTTCCCGAAAATGAAAAAAAAAAACGTCGCACCCTTGACATGAACTTTGGAACACTAGAATACACTGTACACTGTCTACAGGCAAACTATACTTACTTCTAACCAATCCCTGGGTAAAAAGGTTAGCATCGGGCTCGGACAAAACTAATCCCGAAATTTTGCAAATGTCTATCCCGTGTCAACCCAAGAGTCAATAAAACTTATCGGGGCCCACGAATCGTTTCGACTCGAATCGAAAGTCTATCGCTTCCTTGCCAAATTCCCATTGTGCGTTGCACTAATACTGCCAATAAATCCGGGTTCGGGGAATCGGGAGAAGTTGACGCACTCGTTGGTGTACTAGTCGAGGCCATTCCCTTCAAATTCTTTTTTGATGTTAAGTCCCAGAAATGATTTGACAGAGGCGTAAGTTTGGCGTCGCATTAAACACATTCTGTTGGTTTGGTTGAATAGAATGTAGTGGTCGTTGATTATCCCTAGCAATATCCTCACATAAACAGTGTTTGCTGAGGCGTCACTGAAAAAACGAAAATAGAATCACTGCCAGTAAATGGATGCTACGAATAATGTAATAAAGGGAAATACAAAAATTTATTAAATTCTCGACGCAACTCAATGCTAAAGTCGACGACAAGCATGCTGAATTCGGAAACAGTGCATTACTGAAAAACAAACTCTCGCTTCGAATAAATGAATACGCGTAATAATGAGATTACTGTAAACAATCCAATGAAAAATCAATGTGTCGCAGGAAAAAAATATTTTCTCTTTTTCAAAGACAATCATATCTCTCATGTACACTCTGGACCATACCTTAAAGCAATATGCAACTATTACTATATCAAACACGCTGTAGCATCAGATGTATTTTCAACCTATTTCCCCACCTCCCCACCTCACACTGCAAATTTTATTACTCTTATAAGCTTTACATTCATCAGACAAGAATCACTGGAAGAGATTTTCCTCTCCACATCTGAAAATGTCGTTTCAAATCTTCAGAAGAGTGTATTTAAAAAGATTATGGAAAAGGCAACAATTAATAGCTGAAATCCTCAAATAACAACGGTAAAAAATCTTCGATGATCCATACATCTTTATTGTGAACGTGAGCGAGAGGATCGCGCAGGTGATGCGGAATGTATAGGCGAACGAGATCGCGAACGAGATGCCGACTTTGGGCTGTATTTCGGAGAACCACGAGGAGAACGTGAACGCGACCTATAACGATCATCGATTGCTGCCTCTTTCACTCGAATGTAAGATGTTTCACCCTGAAATATTTTACCTGTAAAGACTTTACTTTCAGCTGAATTGTAATGTAAAAATGATGAGCCAAATGATTTTGATTGTAAAGACCGAAACTTTAACGGACCTTCCGCAGACATTTGAACAAGACTAACCTCATGAGATTTAAACTTCGTGTCATCAAGTTTTTTGATCGCATACTTCATATCATCTTGTCTAGTGTATTCAACAACGCCAGTCCCATCTTTGAAAACATCTGCGTAACAAATGTCACCGGCTTCACGCATATGATCCTGAACAATAAAAAATAGTCATCTCAATCAATTTATGCATTTTTTCTACGCAGAAACTCACCTTCAGATCTTGCCAGGAACCTGTCACAGGAAGTCCGGTTACCAAAACACGATATCCGCTACGACGAGGAGGACCACGAGGAGGTGGCGGTCTTCGATCACGTTCCCCACGATCTGGACCGTAGAGTGGGCGACCACCTGGACCGCGAGGACCGACTCCGCGAGTCATTTCAACTCTGATTCGGCAACCATCCAACTCATAACCGTCACGTCCACGAATGGCATCACGAGCGTCACTAGAGCAAAATAGATTGACTAGCTAATAAAAATACGCCGCACCACGCACCCTACAATACATCGCCAACTTCTGTTTTAATCGTTAAAAACAAACCGTGGATCATCGAACTCGATAAAAGCGAACGGTGCTCCACGTGTTAGCTTGACATCAATAAAATTGATGTGTCCATATTTGTAAAACAAGTCCTCCAAGTCACGCTGTCTAATATCAGGTGGAAGATTGCCAATATACACGCGACAATCGCGGCGACCAGCCATACTTGGTTTTTCTTAACGGAAAAAATAAATCTCTGAATAAAAACACGAATTTGTACCTTTCAATTTACATCGCCGAAATCAACAAAGGTTATATACCGAACGCGCAGGAAAAGTACGCTCACGCAACAATTACGTTGAACAGCGTTATCAAAAACAGACCCTAACTCCTTTTTATCCCCCTACCGACCAGACAACTTTTACATCATCAAACAGTAGCACCCCTACGCCGCTACGCATATACCAGAACACACTCGTCTTTTCAATCGATATCTGACACCAATTACCAGGATAAGGAATTCGAAATTGAAAGGTACATCCAAACACAACAGCACAAAAGCCACTACTACGCAACCGACCGTCCCAGTGCAAAACCTTACTACGCTGCGAATTGTGTTAGTCCCGAATTACAAAAACGGATTCCTAGCGATCGAGAGGTAGCACTAATTTAGCATTATAGGAAGTTAACAAAAGATTACATTTTAAACTTTTATCTGACCAGATAATGTATTATTTCTTACACAGTGAAAATAGACCAAAGAATCGAAATGGGATAACGGAAGAGAACCATACTCAGCGGGCAAACATGAGTAACAACTCTTTCATACCCAAATTAGTTCTGCTAAAACTGAGCAAAAATACATTCTAGATGAGTGGAATAATATCAGCCTAGCTGAAATGCTTTTATAATTATCTTTGATGCTCTCGATGATAAATGCAATTTTCTTCAATTCTTATCCCTTCTACATTTCTCGACGAAGTGATACAACAGTATCTGCATTATCGTCACAAGTCAACGTATCTGAATGAACAACAGACTGATATACTGCTAAAATTCATATTACGCAATAAGATTACAAGTAATGCGAACCATTTTGAAGACCTGTAACCGTGATTTTCTAAACTACCCCATGCAGCTACCATCATTATTTCCGTCAGGCCTATCAGAATAGTCCCTACAACTTATAATACGAGAACATGGTGTGATCAAATGCTACTACGCATACAACTAGCCGCCAGAACACCAACACACGTCGAAGTGGCTATCACAGTTTCGTGTGGCGTTTCCAAACTATATTTCGGCGAAATGCAGAAGTTCATTATAACAGCTATAATGTGCCCGATGCTGAATATCCAACGTGGATGTGTAATTCTAGAGCTACACGCACCAAAGCTGACTTTTGAACGAATCGGATTAATGGCCGGTTAATTGGTGACTCTGAACTGGCCTGCGTTTAATATCAAATCCTATTCACGTATATGAACTTCTAACATGATCGAAAACAGTTCGCTTTCAAATCGATGTAATCGATGTGGTTACCGAACCCAGAATATTTATTTGTCGAACCGAGTTGTCATTGATTCAAAGTCGAATACTTGGTTTCATGCTTCCAATCTTCAGCGATTATTAAATACAAAGACTTTATGTTCGGACCGTTTACGGATTACAGATCCCTCGTCACTGAAATTTGAAAAATTCGAGTACTTAATACATTTTCAACAATTGAGAAAAACCAGTTTCTTAAATTTATTTTTTGGAAAATCAATTTTATTTCCAAATTCCAAAACAGCAATTCAAAAAAAACAGATACGCCTGGAAGCAAGCTTCTTTCGGAAAACAATCCAAACGATCTAATACTGGACCACAACAGATTGGTAGTTTCAGTACCGCGCTAGAACACATGCTTTAACAATAAAAAAATAAAAATGGTAAACTTTTTCTAAAATGAATAGTATAAGAGTTCACGGAGGTTACAAGAAACGGGCAGAATCAAAGAACTAAACCAATCACAAAAGGATAACGAATTTTTACAAACTGTGTGCTCAGCATAGACAACATAAATGTCGGCACGAGCTGCCTCCACTGAGAATCATAACTTGCCATCATTAATTGCGACAAAAGAAGCTCAAAACAAGTTTAAACAATGCATACTCCAATATAGCTGTGCAGCCTACCACTGCTACCGATCATTAACGCGATCCAGAGCGAGAACGCGAATGAGTTTTTGGCCGCATTCTGGAAGGAGACCCTGAATGAGAAGAATGTACTGGAGATGTGGAGCGTCGAACAAAAGATGTGCGAGAGTGAGAACGAGAGCGAGAAGAACGTGAGCGACTTCTTGATGCAGAGCGTGTAGGACTGTACTTGGGTGACGAACGCGTTTTGCGTGGCGTGCGTGAACGAGAACGGTTTGGGCTACTAACATTAGCTTCTTTCACTCTAATATAACTTATTTCTCCCTGAAAATATCCTAATATACTCCAAGATTATGGAGTTCGCACTAACTGGTCAAGGTACACATCACTGTTTATTATTACCTCATGCGATTTGAACTTTGTATCGTCTAGCTTTCGAAGAGCATATTTCATATCCTCATAATTTGTATATTCGACAACACCGGTGCCGTCTCGGAAAACATCTGCATAACATATTTCACCAGCATCTCGCATATGGTCCTAAATGATTTGGTTAGTCTGATAGAAAACATTTTCGAAAAACATCTTTTTGAAAAGGTGACAGATAAGGTACACATTTTGTTTGAGATGACTAAATATGAAAGCCTTACCTTGAGGTCTTGCCACGAGCCTGTATCAGGAAGGCCTGAGACTACAACACGATAACCACTTCGTCGAGGAGGCGGACCGCGTCTAGGCGACCGTGGATCTGGTCCATACAATGGACGACCACCCGGGCCGCGTGGACCAACACCTCGTGTTAATTCAACTCGGATCCGACATCCATCAAAGTCATATCCATCTCGACCATGAACAGCATCTCGAGCATCTCTGCAATCTTCCGATTCCCCAAACTTGGAAAGCTTCCTCATTATACCGAATAATTTTTCAACTATGCTATTTCTTATACAGCGATCTTTTGAACTTAAACGTACTTGGGATATTTCACAGGCAGACTTCACTGCCAATTTCAAACAGTG
Organism: Madathamugadia hiepei; assembly: GCA_013365335.1. NCBI lineage: Eukaryota > Metazoa > Nematoda > Chromadorea > Rhabditida > Onchocercidae > Madathamugadia > Madathamugadia hiepei. Next base: position 17,912 of record JABVXS010000282.1, read on the forward strand.
GGAATTCAAATTTACATTTCACAATGGTGCAGTAATAAAAACGAACTAGTTCCTCACTTTCACTACTGAACTATTCCGATTTATGCCATCGATGGAAAAGTTACTACCTGGGGTCATCGAATTCGATAAAAGCGAATGGTACATCCCTTGTAAATTTTATATCGATGAAATTGATGCGTCCGTACTTGTAAAAAATATCTTCGAGGTCCCGTTGTTTCACGTCACTGGGTAAATTGCCCACAAACACACGACAGTCGCGCCTTCCAGCCATGTCCTGCTAAGCAAAATGTAATACCACCAAGAACTGGGAAACCTAACCAACATTCCACAAACACGCACCCACCCCTAACGCACTTGCCCATCGAAGTTTCCAGATCCACTCCGTTAAACTTCGTGCATGTGTTCTACGACACCTCCTATTTTTGTAAAGGCCGCCATGAAAATTCACGAAAGCTGCATTCTCATAGGTTTCTCCTTCTATCGTCCTTTTCTAATGATTGTAACTGAGGAGGAACCGGACTGCTTAATTTTAGTGCGCTGAGATATTGAAGTAATCGATTTTGCCGTCTGCTTTATCTAAGTCATTGTTCTGTTTCCGAAATGGACGATGCTTTTAACCTGTTAAGCTTACTCAAATACTACGGATAAACGGAACAAAGGTTTTGCTGAAAATTTATTGAAATATTTCAGGTATTTCCTGATTCATCAGGTTTTATTGATTTACAGACTATTTGCGGTATCGAAGAAATTCGTATTTTAGGTCTTGCTGATATAGTTCGGTGCGTTTCAAGTAGTCAGTGAGTACTGATAGCACTGCAATTGAAGTAATATGGTTAAAAGGTTCTAAGGAAAAGTTAAAACTGAGCGCAATTTGTGGATAGTTAAAAAATGATGCCATTATCGAAGTGAGCAGTTCAAGTTGCCTCAATCATAGCAATGCTTCTCGACTTGTTATCCTAACTGCTGATATTCCAAATAATTTTAGCCCATTCCACCTGTAGTTTTATACCTGCTTAGATTTAAGTAGACTGAATAGGTGTTCGTCGTGACGGTACCTCCACTTCTGTCATTGTTTGTTTGCTAGTCAAATAACATTGTACTCTATTTTCTGTAAAGCGGGGCTGGTATGTTTTACTAACATTCTTTGCTTCCGTACTGTTCTTCACTTTTATTTGTGGTGATAGTATTACAGTGCGCTTTCATTTCATTTCGAGTTCGGGTGCCATTAGAGCGTTCGGAATATGCTCACAATGAGAGGGTTTAGGGTTTGGCTGGAACGGAAAATAGCGACAGCGACACACTATCTTGTGTCTTTTCAATCCATTTATTCTACAGTTATAGAATTGACAAAGAACGCGCAGAAAGATTCATTTCAAATTAGAAATTTGTCGGTGCAAGCATAGATAACATCTTTTGTTAGCATGAAATTTATAAGCGATATCTGGGCCACATCGTCAAAATCATCCAGTTGATATGTAGTTTAAATCTTTTATATTTCTAAAAATCAAAGGTAAGTAAAATGAACGTCTCAAGAGAAAAATAATGAACTTTAGGTATTTAGAAGGGAATAAATGGCCGTCCACCGCGTACTCTGTCATTTTTCATTGACAGTGTTCAAGAATTAATGTACAATGTCAAAATTCTTCAAGATATTCATTGTAATGAATCGAGTATTATTAACTTTTTTGATACAATGAAAACAAATAGAGCAGGAGTGGCTGCAATGAAATGGGACTGAGGACAGTAGTGAAGAGAACGTGTAGACTAAATCATGTGTTAATGAATTGTTTGATTTTAGTTTGGGTAATGTGGTGTTTGTGAATTTTTGCCAAAAGTTAATTCAGGAATAATTAGGATGAAAATAAGGGATCAACTCGAATGGACTAAGTTGAATTTCTTGGATGCAGCATATAAAGCTTTGCTGAGTGCATTTCCACATGCTCTTTTATTGATAAGAACCGAACCCATGTGAGAGTGAAAATTTTGCAATCTCCCGTAGACTTTACGAGTTTGTAGAACTAGACTGATAGATAGGTGATATTTGATTCATATACGTCACCTATCACTAGTGGGTTTTTACTCAGAAGTCTCTAAAAACGTTTATGGATTAATTTTCAGAAAATTTTAAACTTTCTGGGAAGGACACATAATTAGGTTCCTTTCTCTCATTCTTGTCGTCATTTTATGCTAAAAATCTAACATGAAAATTATTCGGACCATGTGATAACCATTATTTTTACCATGTATGGCAAATTCCCAGTGTGGAACATTTTATGGTTACTTGGAGGTTGAAATAAATAGTTTGAAAATTGGAGTTGATAAATATGAAGTATAGGGAATGAACTTTTTGGTGAAACAAACGTCGAATGCTCTATGCATGGTCGTCATGCGCTCCAGTTGGAACACTCAATGCTTCGTTTTACTTCAGAAAGATTGCTGCAAGTTGCCCAACACTGAAATAAAAGTTCAATTTAGTTCGAAGCATTCATGTACAGTTTCTTTGAAAACATGAACTCTTCAAATATCCTAAGACATGACTTTTCACCTGTTTTTTCGAGGAAAAAAAGGAGAAATTCGAGAATTAGGGCAGAGCTCATCAATTTTTATGGGTTGTTGATGTTGACTCCAATTCTCAATCTTCTCATTCTAAGTGGAAATCTGGTGATAAAGCAAGGAGATTGGTAATTTTTAGGATTTTCTCAAAATGTTGAAGTAAGTGGGCCGAAGCAAACGAGAGAACGTGCTGTAAGATCGTCTAAATATTTAAAATAGGTTACTGAATATCCAGTCACAGTCTTCATCATTATTACTAAAGGAAATGTATCTTCAAAGGTCATGTCCTTGTGTCACGGCAATTGATTAAATCTATCTACTTTGAATGCTACAGAATTTTAATATTAAAAAAAAACATGAAATGTGAAATGTTGATTTTGCTGGAAAAATTCAAATCAAAAGTAATCACCAAAATTGTTGATCCTTTATTAAAAAAAAAATTTGAATTCTCAAACATATCCATTTGTGGGGTACCAAATGGTAGAAAAGCAGGAAACGAAGTGCTGTTTGGTATTTTAAATCAAGCAATTTAACTTGGCCTATAAACTAGATAAATGACTAGTTTATCAGATTGTTGTTGGATCTTCCCAGATACAAATCCGGAAAGGTCAAATCGATATCAATACCATTATCCAATTTTTTTTCAGTTTATGATGGTGATGCCTTTTCCATCGGGAAAGTTGGTTGCCGCCACTCATTCCCATTTCTGGTTGGGTGGACAAAAATCAGTTTCTTTGTAGGGAGTGTGAAAACAATCATCCAGATCATTTGCAGTTAATTAGCTCATGCTTTGTGGAAACAAAGACTCTGTCACTTTTATGCACCGATAACGTGACAGTTTTGGACATTAATTAGCATGTAATATTCAAGTAAGATCCTTATTCTTGTCAAATGTTTTTTGTTTCTCAAAGTTCCGGTCAACATTTTCCTTGTCACCAGTTGTTCAAGGGAGTACTGAAGAAGTTGTTTCAGCTATTTAATAGTGTTAGTTTATCTTTTCACCATAACCTTTGAAATTTTCTTTGAGAATAGGTAGCCCAAAGAGAAGCTAAATGAAAGCAGCAGACGGGCTTTCCATTTTTTCTACTTTTTCGAATTCCTGAACATGCCATATTTTCGTTAGCGACTGAAACTAAATTGCTACTTTAGAAGTTATCGTTGAACAAGATCACGACATTGACTTTGGGTTATCCATTCTGGCTCTCTATGGGCTAATTCAGGTAGAGATGTTTTTTAAAGAGAACGTCAATTGGCTTGCCAAAGATGTCGTTAAAAAAAAGCGTAAATGAGCGGTTAGTACCTATGTCCGTTGAATTACTTGAACGATTCAATTTTTTAATTGCCACTATTTTTAATATTTAATTGAAACTAAATTGTTTGGAAGTGTGAAAAAGTTCTACGAATTGTAAACAACTTGAAAAATGGTGTATTCTGCCTCTGTCGAACTGATCTGTGTTGTGCATTGCTGAATTTATTTGGTGTGAAACTGTTTAATCGGTGTTTAAAAATTCCACAGTATTTCTTTACCATATATGGATGAGGGAGTGCTGCAGTCCATTCATAGTACTATGTCGGATAATGGGCTACTACTAGAGTGGCCGGAATTAAAGAGAGTTATAGCAGAAGGCCGGTGCGAACTTAATTTAACTGCTGCTGCTTCTGGAGATCGCAATCCAAGCATCAATGACGAACGGTTGCAAAGCGAAATTTTTGCTACAGTAAGTTTTACGATAAGAAAAAGAGATGTTTTTGTTCCTTTAATTATCGAATTAATACTTTAAAGTTTGTTCCAATTATATTTTGTATTTTAGTTTTGAGCAATTATATTAATTTATTCATTTTCTGTTTCAGAATACTCTGCTCAACTATGTTGAACTTACTGGGCTTGAGCTCAGCATGTTGCATACTTGCGTGGGGAAAGCATCGAACCTAAAGAAGCTTATATTGCACACCAATGCTTTAGTACATATTCCTGAGGATATTGGTAACTTGAAAGAATTACAATTTCTTGACTTATCAGCAAATAAACTCGTTGTTCTTCCATCCACAATTGGTTCTTTGTCTCATCTATCTACGCTTTTACTTGCGCACAATAAGGTATGTACGGATATTTATTCATTTGGAGTGCTGTTCCGAAGTATAAATGTTTTCCTTCATTTTTTTTTCAGATTTCTTTCCTCCCTGACATGTCGAGTCTTGTTTCTCTACAGCATCTTGATGTATCGTACAATCAGCTAACAGAGTTTCCAACTTCATTCTCTAGTCAATCAAGGCTGCATACTTTAGTTCTCAATTCTAATCATATCAAAGAATTGCCTATAAAAGTAAACTCGCTGAACGACAGTTTGAAAACTGTAATTTTATCCGACAACGAAATCGTCGACCTTCCATTCTTGTTTTGCAATTGCAAAAGGATAAAAACGCTAGAACTCGCTAACAACAAGTAAACACATATAGTGGTCTAAAACTGTATCATTTTTCATGTTTGTTCATTTGGAATTGATTCCGTGTTTTAAATAGATGAATAATGATTTTAGGTTCTCTGACAATCGATTTAATAAATTGATCCTGGATCGAAGGCACAAGACCTTCGCGCTAATAGATTATCTGAAAAAGAAAGCATCAAAAGGGCTAATAAGGAACAGCAATGAAGTATTTAAATTAAACTCGACAAAAAACAACATCGGTAAAAACGAGCCTATATTTAATGTTCCAGTAATCACAGTCAATTATGGAATAAGTAGTGTAAGTGGTTGATTTGCTTCAGAAATTTGTTTTTTGGAGTTAAGTGGATAAAAGTATCACGATCTGCTTTGGCAAAGTCACTCGAAACTCATTATTCAGTTAATTGAGATTATTCAGATACTAATTGAGAGAACGAAAGAAGCACTGGAATTTCGTCCACATATTGTGTGTTGCGTTTTGAAGGATTGCTCATTAAATGCAGAGAGAATTAAACAGTTGTTGAAAATTCAGGTATTTTCGCCTTCACTTTTTCATCGTAATTAAAAATCTGTTTCCTCATTTGCGTGTCTTATACAAGCAAACTTGCTCGAGCAATTTGTTTTTAAGACATACCTTCATAATAACTTCAATTTTAGAATAAATTGCATTCATCCGTTTGTGAAGAGAGGACTATTGCAAGCATTGGAATGCACAACTTTCGCAAACTTCAACCTCCTTTGATTTATGGAGCTATTGATCCCGACCAGTTAATGGTTGTTTACGCTTGTATTTTCTAAACATATTTTTCTTTTTTTTTCTATAACTTTCATTACAGATTACACCATTACATCAACATAAAAAGATATCTGGGAGAGAACTGTCGTCAAATTTGGCAAACGAAGCGAATCTAGCGCGAAAGAAAGAAAAACGAAATGTGGTATCAAATACGCATAAGTTGGTAGATTCTCATGTTTGTAAACTTTTGCACTGCTCAAATGGAACAAGAAAAATCAGAGGACTATTTTATTATTACACTTGCACATCTTGCTCAGTTATAGAGCATAAGGAAATGAATAAGAAAATTATCTTACACGTAGCCATTTCTAGGTACATATATCTCATTCAAAACCTATCCCTTTATCCATGCCTGATAGATGCAAACGGACTCATTATCAGTGTGCCACCGGTGACTAATTGCGAGGAGACAAAGGTCATATTTTTATATTTGTACGCGGAAACAGGATGATGGAAGCCTCTTTTGAGCAACGCTTGATTGCAGCTCGAAGTGAACACGAAAGATATATTGGTTGAGGTAACAAGCAATTTAAGAGAGAATACTTGTCTAAGAATAATGGATACATTTATCGAAGAAATTGTTATGCAGGAGTGTCTGACAAATCTAGTAGTGGAACAAGTCAAGGTAAGTAGATATCATTCATTGTACGCATAAACAACCGTTTGGATGATATTGTACCAATTTTCTTTTGCCTACCGTGCTAATTCAGGAAGTTTCTTTGTAGCTCGATCCAAGCTCATTTTAGATCAGGCAACACAATGGGGAACTGTTAGTTGCTTATCCCAGCAAGAACGATCTTCAAATATCGAAATGCACTGTTAAAAGAGTAGTCGTGGGTGGAAGTATTGCATGTGAAACATAAAAATTAGAAGCTCAGGAATATTGGATAAAGTGAAAGCTTTCATGCTTCAAACATGTGATTCGTACCGTTTTTTCTTTCTCCAGTTACTCTCAGCCTTCTGGAATCGTTGAAAAAATGTTGGAATGTGCAAAGTAAAATTTTTACACTACCTTGGCCTAAAGTAATGCAAAGTCTGCCCAGCCTGACTGTGCTTCCTTGATTCTTGATTATGTTCACTATCTAAATTCATCCGCTACGACTGCACTTCAACTTTTAGCGAAACACGGTTTCGATACTCATAAATTTATTAGTCAAACAAAAGTCAGCATACCAGTGAAAAAAGATAAGATCGACGACCAACATTATAGCTTTTTAGTTTAACCATTTACAATTATTAAGATCTACAAATGCAAATTTCGTCACAATGTCAATTGCATCGGAAAAGAATTTGGGCACGGTTCATCTATCGGTAACTTGCAATTAGCTACCGAAAATCTGCTTTTTACAAGCATCATTTCTTGATGTTGAATTTCTTTGAAATTAAAATCTTCAATAATTCTTTCAAGGACTCACAGAAAAACCTGAAAATAACATACTTAAAAGGTTGAGTGGGAACACTGCTTTCAATGATTGTTTGAAAAAAAAGCACGTAATTTTTACCAATATTCTTCAAAAGTTGTTTCAACCAGTGTCCGGTCGATTTGTCATCTGCAAGGACTCGAGTAAAAGTTTCATCCCTCAACTGATCTGGTAAACATTGCCGTAATGCTTGTAATGCTCTATAAAAGGTTAATATTTACCAGCTAACAAAATTTGGAAAACAAAAAATCAAGAATGATTTTCTTTGTTTGCAAAGCGGAAGTGTTCACAAACAAAAATTTATACTCTTTTCGTAATTAAAACTGGACAAAATAGAAGGAAATAGCAACCTTGGATTGTCGGAAAGACGACTATAACACCGAACAACATGCTTCAAAAGTCGTTGTGACGGTTCTTTGGCCAAATGCAACACCATTTTGCCCTTCAAAACTATAACAATCGAGGAACCAAGTGAAAATGCAAGAATCTAATCAAATATCAGAGTCAATCATGAGACTGAAGTATACATGAGCCTACCAAAATCATAGCGACATGAGAAAAACGCTCATAGGTTTGGCAAATGTATGCTAAACCAGTATCATCAAGCAATATTTTCTGCAGAATGAAAGTGGCCACTGTTTTTGACAGTTCTGTCCCGTTTTCCATAATCCGTAAACATAATGGAATTATTTCTGTTGAAAGCAAGAACTGAATAACTTCCTATAAAAATAATTCCATTGAAGAAAAGTAAGCATTATCGAAACAGATATTTGGAAAAAATGTTCAAAGTTCACTGGTTTCAAATTCCGTGCCGTTTCAGCAGAGCTGCTTCAATTAACCAATTTTGAGTAGAACGCAAAAAAGAAAGCCAATCAAAGATGGACAAAAATCTAATTTTTGACTATTTCAAAAAATTGCTTGACTTTTACATCAAGGCCAATCATGCTTCGCTTTTACATCGAGACTAGAGTGTATATTCATTGATATAGTCATTAGTATAAATCACCTGCTCATCAGTTTTCACCAACGCACCGATGACACCCAGAGACGTCAATCGAAGATATTCGAACGGTCGCGATGTCTTTGTTGTATGCAAGAATGGATACAAGAACAACGGAATGTGGGCTGGTAAAAAAAATTATGCAAACATTTCGATCTTTTTATCGTGCTTGACTCATTTTTACCTACTACTGTAGCTTATGAGCTTCCTCACACAAAATGAATATCCTAATAGCGCGAATGAAAGCTATATCTGTTATACGAAATGTATTTTTATGAAACTGACGTCGTCCTTAAGCGAATTTGTAATCTCGTTATATGTAGTACTTGATACATTTGTTCAAAAAATGAAGTAGCCTATAACGACGCTAATAATAATAATAACAGAAAATATGCATTTACGGAGATAACTACAAAAGGTCAAGTTAAATTGAACATTGGCAAAATTTAAATTACTGTCTAAGAAGTACCGGTAAATCTTTTACAAAATGAAAAATTACCCTGCAAAAATGGACTCCTAGTTTCCTTGTGTGAAGCAACACACTGCATCAAAGCTAGAGCATTACAAACACGATTTGATTGCCCCGCTGTAAGTGTCGGTGGCATGATTACAGGATAAATTGAAATTACTTCTTGAAGCAAAGAAGCCATTGAGCCAAATGAATACCATAACCATAGCGGTAGATCAGGAACTGTTTCTCGCTTTTTACTGCAACTCCCATGCAATTAAAATTTTAAAGCATTGTTGACTTTTAAAAACCCGAATAATTTTTACTCGTGTAGAGGTTCCTTGATGTCATAAAATCAAAAAAAGGTGAACAATAAAATAAGACACACTAAAAGACCGAAGCGAATAATGAAAACTACCTCAATTCTAGAAGTGCTTGTTCTCGCTTACTTGAATCGCTCAAATCCAAGATCCATTCAAGCACTTGCTCCTTATCAAGAGTTTCCACCTGAGATGATCCAGTACCACCTCCACCAACATCCATTCAACGACGAATGCAGCAACACCTTGAACACTGCAAAACATACCATGTTTTTAAAATGATGAAAACACTTCCACCCACAATAAAAAAACTTTATGTAAAATAACTACTGATCTTCGCGAGAATTTTGGCACCTAAATAAATCAGCAAGATGAAAATCAAAAGTACAATTGCACAAATGAAAACAAATTAAAGGCAATACTAATTTCCATATAAATTTTATCATTTTATCAAGATCACAACTAGAACAATTTGTCACCAACAGCATCGCGATTAACGCCTACCGCTTTCCAAACAATGACTTGGCAAAATTCTGATATTACAAACCTTCATTCACCATCTACTATTTCCTTGTTGGTTAAGCATAAATCATCATAATGAACAAATATTACGCTTAAAAATATTGCCATGATCTTACATGCAACAAACAATGTAAATAATCCGAAACAAATATAAATTACGCAGTACTACCGTTAGCATACACATTCACAATATTTTCATGTGATGTAGTTAAGCTACCGATTAAAGAAATAAGCCGTTTCCGAAGAAGCTCCCACTGTGGACGACCAAAACTTCGGTGCTGAAGCGATGTAACACTGAGTTCCTTTTTAAACTCATTTATCTTACCCTGAAACACAAAATGGTCAAATGGAAAATCAATGAAAAGAAAACACTTTAAGTTTTTTTGAAACTAAGCACAAAAAGATTTTCAATATTAAAAGCAGACGCACACTGATTGCATTCATTCTGATTGCTTCAATTATAAATTCCTCAAGTTCTTCATCCTCTGGTATATCAATTTCAAGCGATAAATCACGAAGAGATATGACCTGTAAAGAATCTGCTGTCATTTACTGCTGAATTTCTATTTTCTAAGTGTAATTTTGACCGCTATGAAGAAATGTTTAAATCCAAACCCAAATGAGTAAAAATTTAACGCGTATGTGAAAAACTTACAATATTTTTTTCGGCCATATCCATTAGTGTTAACAATCGCATTTTCTTAATCAGTACCGCATCATCAACGTGCAGCACTTCACTAATAAATGTAGGATGCTTTGTGACAAAGGTCTGATAATCTTTCAAAGTACCCTGTGAAAACAACTTTAACACTTCGTGCATGAGTGGATCACTCTGAAAACCAAACAATAATAGATTCACAGAACAGATCTACTATGAAATTAAATTTAAAGCTGATGATGTGATTATAAATGAATTAAACGTGAAAATCTATTCCCGCATTACAGTTGCTTGTAAATGAAACATTCTCAAAAGCATGCATTATAAAATTTGATTACAAATGCATGTCAATCAAAACTGAATGCGTTAGTAGATGAAAGATATATTTTATTGAATTCGAAACACGGATTTTGTGATGAATAGCTATAACGGCGTCAAATTAACGAAACTACGGCTAAAACTATAAAAACGACTTTAATGGTTCAAGATTCATGAAGTAACAATTATTTTCGCGTAATAATGCATGCATTCGTACTAAAGTCTTTTTGAATAAATGCTATACTTTTTCCAGCAATTGCACCGCTGAAAGTCGTAGAAGGTGATCAAAACTGAACGATTTTGGATCAACTATTGCTGTTCGAACGCATTCACGAGCATCATCTACCGCAGATGCAGCATCGGCATCCGTGTATGTTCGCAGCAAAACTGTCATTGTCTAAAACAAAAAAAAAAAAAAATGCACTAACAACCAATTACCAGCCATTTAAAATTCTGAACTTCCGATAACTTGCAAGTGCTTGCCAATCAAAAGTGCGAAATTCTGCATTAATTGGTAAAAAGTATAAATTAAGAACACAGGTTTTAACAGCTATAGTGAATTAAAAATTCGCAAATATAATGTCTAATTTTGATAATTTTTGAATAATTATAACGAAATTCATGCAGACACAACTATTTTCGTGTCAACTTGACACTTTTACCTTATTGCTATAAACTTTATCGAACTAACTTTAGCTGCCTGATCAGCCCTTCCATCTTGGATAAGAGCCCAATGAATCAGACGTAAAAGACTGCGCTGCTGCTTCTGATCCAATGACCATCGAATGAAGTATTCATTCACTTTCTCATTACTTGTATCTAGATCCCCGGTAATTTGTGCTCTTCCACACAAGGATACCAATGCAACATAAAGGGCATGTTGCACCTGTGGATGCTTATTGAACGCGAAAAATAAGTTTGAGAGGGTTCGAACAGCTGAAGAGGCCTAAAGATTTGCTACAGATTATAATGAAAAGAAATAAACAATTAACAATCAACATTGCCAGCATGAAGATAAGAGAAGATGATTGCTGAACTTGACAGATGCTTCTTTATAATTTTGATGAAACCCAAAAGAGGTTGCAATACTTGCTAGAAATAACAAAGTAAGTAATATAATAGAATTATGGATACTGGCTCAAAAATGTGCTTTATAAACTGTTCCATTACAGACAAAAAAAAAAAAACTGAGTTGGAATACACATATTACGAAAATCTTTAGTTAATAGTAAAGGAATCAACAAATGAACAGGACAACTCACATTGCTATTCCAACCTATACCCTTGAAATTTTCCGAAGATAACTGCTGACAGAATTCAATAATTATTTTCTCAGCTGCTTCTGGTGTCAGAACTACAATAAGCGACGATATCGAATTCAAAATCATTTCCACCTCCTTTTCACTTTCCAAACTTCCCAAAACGGAGATTGCTTTAACCAATTCTTCCAAATTCTTACTAAAATCATCAGGTCCTGAAAAATTATGATTATGCTCTCGAATGTTATCAGCCTAGCAGAAGAGCATCATGAACTCTTTCATGTGAAGAAGTGAACAGACCCTCTTCACTTATTGGTGATCCATGTTCTCTCATATAAGCACGTAATTGCTGCAACTGCGTCCGGTCGTCCGTGAATGCGAATACTGGTAGAGCCTTCGTGTCCGCCATGTCCTATCTGCTGAAATATACCGACCTCAACTCAATTAAATGAACCGGGAATACCGAAACGAAACATTCACAACACAAACCACACCTATACCACACCGCGACTCGCTTTGAAATCCGCAGATCCCTATGTGAGAATTTTACCGCTGCTTGGATTCAGGAAAGTGAAACAATGATGCACTGTTAATTGCGGCTTCGACAGAGTGATTCACAATCCTGCATGAAAAAGTAGAATTATTGCTTGTGAAATATCATATGACGAGATGAGACTAAGAAAACATAATACGTTAAAATTAAACATCTCATGCATGCACGACTAGTTGGCAATAAAAGAATATGTGATAATGAGAGGGCTGTACTTTTCCGATTTGTTTTCTTATTCATCATAAAGCTGAACTATTCGGAATCAATAATAATGGTATCGGTGATAACGCTCATATACCAGTTTCCGATATTGTCAAAGATTCCTACTTCAAATGAGTCGATCAAACCTACCCGTAACACCAACTTTCAAATCTATCAAGCTTTGACTCGGTTCTTTCGCACCTGTTTTACTAGTTCTGAATCGTAAATGCTTCGCAGTCTTGTTCGAGACTCTTTTAGGTTTTACAAAGCTGATTTATATTTTTGATTTGGAATTATCCCTCATTTGTAATAACAGCAATTTAGAAACGCAGATGCATCTGGATGAAAATACAACAGGTTCCATGACATACCGAATGTAAAAAGACTCATGAGGTGATATTTTATTTCGCAAGTAATCTTTCTACAAATTCGACACAAGTACAGACATATATTTTAACAAAGCTTTCATCAGAACAAACATTTTGTATTTCTTATATCTGTGCTTCAATCGGATGTATCTGTCATATCAATATTTATTCAACAGTTATCTTTACTCAGACTTTGGTAGAATTTCCGATAGACCAATTCCTTTCGGTATTGGGACTAATCCATTTATCATATCCTGATGTTTTTGTACAGCCCATTTTCGGCGTTCATCACGGGTCCAGCGAGATATAATATCATCGGCCATCAACCGTACCATGCTCTAGAAAATGACAATAAAATAATAACCGTTTTTCTCAAGAATCAATTACCTTGAGATATCTTTTATTCGGGATCAAGTTCTGGTTTTTCAGCAATTCTTAATTTAAATAATGATGCCTTTATTCTCATTAACAAAAACATTTCTATTGAAAAAAGGAAAAAAACAACTACAGAATAAGCACTTTATCTCTATTTCGGAAGCGGTGTTTGAGTGCTTCGGCAGCGAGATGGTTAGGCAAATTTGCATAAAAGGGGACTTGCTTTTTGATCACTGGCAAACGTCCTTCACCATAAAAATCATTTAACAATAGCTTCTGAAAAATTCAACTTCTCGAGGATGTCAACTAAACTATTATTTGATTTTAAAGACAAAAGAAAATTCATCTTGAAGGGAAGTATATTAACAACCTGGTAACTAGTACCTCAGGAAGTATCTGGTCAAAAGCTGTCACGTAAATGACGGAAAAATGGTTAAATTTACTTCTTTAGGTTCCATATCTCTTTCTGTTCTTAGTTCTGATTGCAAAGGAGAAGCAATTTTGACAGGAAAATATCTCCTATGCGGAGAAAGTTCAACAACATGCAACTTCTTGCGTTCGGCAAGTTGCTGATGAGTTTCTTGATTCAGAAGCCCTGAAAATAACAATTTCATGCAAATCCTACTATTATGTTGCGAAATTAGAACGAGAATGTCAAAATAAAGGATTCGTACCATCTAAACTTTTCTACTGAAAATGTTCCGAGCTATATTCTCCGCATAACTACGAAATAATTAGCTACGTACATTAAGCTTAAAGTTACCACTGTAAAAAAATTTGCGAATCGGACAAACTTATAATTAGTGACAATCTTGAGAACAATTATTAAGAAATTCCCATCAATTACCTACACTCACTGGCTATTACTTCGGACAGCTTTGAAGAAGGATAGATAATAATACGTATGTACACGCACTCCGAACATTCAAAATAAATTTAAATAAGAAATGTGAAGGCAGTAGATTTCGACTTTGTTTAACAGTGTGTAACGACCAAACTCATTCATAGATGACAGCTCGTATGAAAATGATATCCAAAAAAAAAGATGTCTGTATCACAAATATCATCAAACCATCTACTATAAGCATGACTTATCAGAGGTTAAACAAAAGTTCCTGCAGATATATTCTCAATCCGCTTTTTGAAAAATCATGTTTTTGAGAGAAACGACTGAAGCTAAGTGCGGTTTTAGACAAAATACCAAGGAATATCACATAAAAGAATCAAAAAAGATTCCTTTTTTTACAATTTAATACTAAGTTAGAAAAAACTGACCGAAGAGTGAAAAATTTGCAAGAAACATCACATAGACAATCAAAAACTACCAAAATGATATCAAAAAGTTGTAAATTATTGTATATCGACTTGCATTACCACAGAACAGTGTTGTATTCCAAATTACTCACACATGCCTACCCGCTATCATTCTTTGTTACTACAGAAATTAGCATTTATACATTACATATGGAACTGATATGAAATAATGGAATTAAAAATGATGCTAGGACTCCCACAAATAAAAACAAATTAAAAATTTTTTTAAAACTGAACTGAGTTATTTTATAAGGAAAAAAGGATCGCCACAAAAGAAAGGGATTCTTCTTTTTGGATAATTCATAATTTACAAATGGTAAACTGAACAGTTGTCACAAACTCAATAAAATATTCAGCTAATATGATGAACTTACCTATAAAGAAAGCATGCGTCAGTGCGATATAATTTCTGGTGGAACCCATCACCTTACACTCGAGATCTTTAATGCCAAGTACCTGCAAAATTTGCTTTAAAATGAAAGTTTTATCACATAAGGAAAATAGAATAGCCATACCTAAATGAAAGGAATGTTTTTCCAACATAATTCATAATTGACAAGAGGTAAATTGAAAAACTGTTATGTCAATAAAAGACTATTATAAATTAGAAACAGGACCACCTCACAAATTTTCATTAGTCTTGGATGCGCGACTACACCAAAATCTTTCGGCCTTCTCTGCGCAAAAATACGAGTACCACGACACTCGGCATAAAAGTCTTGATAAATTGTACGGTTTTCTAGAAGTTCCACATACACCAATTTTCTTGATGCCATCTTCATACCGTTTACAATAGCACGAATATGATGCTTGAGATCCGCTTTGCCAAGCGCATAACCACCAAGACCATTTCCATTACCCGTGATAATTAAAGCTGACATCTTGTGCTGACGACCGTAGTATGTCATATTCGTAGTTCTACGCAGCTACAGTAAAACAACAAATTTAATGTAATAATTGTAAAACGGAAAGCTGGTAGACGAAGTGTCGACAGGAAATTCTTCTTTCTCTACTATCACGAGTCATCTTTATTACTGTTAATGCTTAAATTTTTATTTCTCATCACGATACATGTAAAATGTGTTTTCATTACAAATCATTTTTCATCTGGTTTACGAACAAACATACTCACCTGAAGGCAGTAAGTTTGAAAGTGATCAAAATGAATATCACCAACTGACGGCGGTGGACCCAATTTCTGACCTTCAATTCGGGTACCAGCAAAACCACGTTCTAAAGGATGTAATTTCTCTTTCACTCTTTTTTTCCTGTAAATATGATATTTTTCAAAAGAAAAAATTAAGCAACAGTTTTTGCTTTTTTTATAAAGGCATCATAACGAAAAATCACTGACGAAGGGCGCGTAGCTATGATAATTTTCAAACGTTCTTCAACAGCATCAACTTCTTCTTTCGTTTTCTCCATCACCGCCATTGGTTCATCATTTGGCATAGTTATAGGAGCATTCAAGCCGGGACATTTTACTTTTAACGGACCTGAAAATCCGATTATGAATATACTATACACTGCTAGATTTTAACATATATCATAGGGAATCACCTACCGGAACCAATACGGTAAAATTTTTGAAGGTTCAAAGAACTCTGACGAGTTTTGGCTCGTCCTTTTTTAATACCAGCTGGCGAAAGCGATGTGACTGTCTTCCACAGTTCTCGACCAGGTTCTAAACATGAAAAGCTGCAAGTCATCATCATAGCACAACAATGAAACTTCACTTCATCAGTTGCTCAATTCAAAATATTTCATGAAAAACATTGATGCAAACACAAACTTCTCATGAAAAAGTTGACTGTATTCTGTCGTATCTGACTGAACGGAATCAGTGACGCCATTTCGTGAAGAAACTATTATGTAACCGGAAGCATTAGTACCTCAGCTCTTCGCAAAAATTAAAGAATGACAACACACATACCACTTCCCATTCAAAACTAGAACAAAATATAACACCCAATAATCATTCAGCTCTTATTCTTCATATCATGAGACTGGATTAGAGGACGGCTCCGAATGTTTAATCTATCTTTGAATTAACTATTAATGATTAGGTTTTATTTGTTCCCGTTCAATTAAGCGCTAAAGATTACAATTAGCATCGCTTATGTAAGCATGCATAAATGAATTAGTTGCAAAATCACTGTTGCAGTCTTACAACTTTCTACCCAGTTTGATCGAAGTTACAATACGAATGTATAAATAACACTTTGGATTAGTACCTTTCTGTAAAAAATAGCTCACCAAGAAAATTATATTTCTCATATTCAGTCCACCTCCTAAAAGAAATATAAAGAAAATGGAAAACAATGAAAAAAATGGCTATAAATATCCGCGATTACAAACAACAAAAATAATGACAGGAAAGTAAATAAAAATAATTTTACAATGCTGCTGCTGCTAAATATACGATTCAATCACCCGTATCCGCTAACTTGGCCTTAAAAACAAACACAAATAAAAAAAAACACAAGATTAACTCTAAAATTATACCAAGACTACCACAATGCATTTGAAAACACTGAACAATTTTTAAATTTCTTTCACAAATCAGCTACTTTCACCGTCTTGACAATACCAAGAAAATAGGAGAAAGAGTGAATACGTCAATGAAGCACATTATAGGTATAAGCTAGAGTTTTGATAAAAAGAAATCTAATTACACTAAAAATAAATGAAAACTCTACACCTCCACAAATAATACAATCATTTCCATGTTTTCAAATGATTCTGAATACGAAGACCTGAAAAGCAACTGCAACTTGACAATCTCAATGTCCAAATCCCACAGGTCTTTGCCTTCTGTAACCAATCCATAACATAACTATTAAGCCAAGAAACAACGTTATCGCAAATAAATCCCAGTTAGCACCGAAGACATAATCAAGCATTGTCATAAGAGAATTCTGAAAAAGCCTTTATCCTGTATGTAATCATAATTTGAAAGCAACGAAATTCCTAAACTTATCTCCCATGAATTAAACACAAAATAGGAGATCAGCATAAATTATTCTTTTGCTGAAATTGACAGCATGCAACAACCACAGTTAAAATTACAGAAATATATAAAGCAATTATAACTTATCTCAATACTTCGATATAAGCACAATATTTTTAAACCAACCTCTTTAAAATACTCCACTAAGAAGAGAGCAGTGAGTTTGATGAGAGCAAAACTAACTGGTATATAAGCATCTGTACTTGTTTCCGCTGCCATATCATAAAATCGTTTGGCTAAATGCATGTCCTGCAACACATTCAAAGATTGTTTGATATTAGCTCTTATTTGAAATTCTACTTGTGGCATCATTACTGTATGTGCTTTGTAAAAATACTATAAAGCAAGAAAAAACCAACACAAATAATGGAAGTCACGAAACCTGACCTGACGAGAAACCAGTAGATATATGAATTGATGTAATGCTGTCATAGATTATGACCTAAGTCAAACTACAATATATTTACGGAATTGGTGGAAAAGACGAATGCTTAAAAAACAAAACCTTATTAATTCCATGACCCTGCTCATGCATATAGCCCAAATTGAACATCGCCTGCGCAGCCTGATGTCGATCACTGGCAATTTTATACTGCGCTGCTGCCATTTCATAATCAACAGCAGTACCGTAACCATAATAATAATAATCCCCTAACTTTATGCGAGCGTATGCATAATCCTGATTAGCAGAACGTTGCCAGTGGAGTAAAGCACGTTGCAATGCCTCGTCATTTGAAAACAGATTTGATTCACCTGAGATTTTAAAGGGTTACGAAATAAATAACTAACAAAGCTTTTGAAATTTCAAATTTTGCTTTTAAAACATCTATGAAACAATACTGACGATAAATTTATGAAGAAACACAAAATCGATAAATGGTGGATTATTAATTGTAGTTTATTCTTTCAGAAATTGTAACCCTAAGGTGGTTCCACACTTTTTGCAAAATTACTTAAGCAACTCACCACGATCAATGATATATGCAAAATTGGTTTGCGCTGGTTCATAACCCAGCTCAGCTAAGAAGAGATACTTGAAAGCAGCTTCATCTGTCCGCCCACTACGATAGCTAGCATATGCTTCCATGAGACGCTCTGACCAACGCCCTCGTTCAGCAACATTTTTGTATAGTTCAACAGCTGTATGGCAATTCCGGGGGACACCAGCGCCTGAAAAATTACCAGATTCATGCAGCATATTTCATGGAGAGCTAAAAGTGAAGCAAAAACTGTTTGATTGATCAAAGAAAATGTTCAGAATGAATGAAAGTTCATTCAGAACGAATGAAAGTTTGTCCAGAATGAAATGCTAGAAAGTGACAAACCTGTAGCATGAATTTGCGCTAGATTAAAATATGCATTGACATGTCCGGATTGGGAAGCGAGCTGGAAATATTTTATTGCCAATTTGAAGTCCCTTTTTACCCCAAGACCTCCTGAAAATCAATGACGTTGATAGCAGGGCAACATGAACTTTCCTGCTAGGTAACCGTCAACTATCAAGAGTGATGTCTATCAATAGAGGAAGTCGTAGGATGAAAAAAAAAAAAATGTAAATGATCCCGAAAATTTCTTGCACATCTGTAGAGACCTTTGTCTGACAACGCAAACTTTTAAACCTACACAATATTTCTTTCCGCTTTCAAGTAAGAGTAATAGAATATCCTACTGGATCGAAAGACATGACAGAAAATAGCTAACAAAAAGAATCTAAAACGCACGAAGCTGGAATTCATTTAAGGAACTTACTGAAATGAAGATAGCCCAAATTTAACTGTCCATCAACCCACCCTTGTTCAGCAGCCAAAGTAAACAATTTCGCTGCCTTGGTATAATCCTGCTTCACCCCTTTACCATACATGTACATTACGGCTAGACCACTTTGTCCAACTGGATTCCCCTACAAACCAAGGCAAATATTTACTGTTTTCAAGAATTTTCATCAAATTTCTAACATATATATAATTTATAAATAGTACGAAACACATCTCAATACCTTATCTGCTGCTTTTTTGAAAAACTGAAATGCAGTAGCATTATCCTGCGGAGTCGCTGATGTGCCATCCAAATACATTTTGCCCAAGTATGCATATGCATTGGTGCTGCCAGCTTGAGCAGCTGTTGAAAAATACTGACTGGCTAAATTCATGTTTTGTTCCACACCTCGACCACCAGTTAAGTAAAGCTGACCTAGGCCAACCTAAAATTTCCATGAGTATAATAAAGTCATGGAATATGGTATAACGAATTGGAAAATCAAACTACCGGAGCATGTAACACTTAACAACAGCTACTGCTATAGAGTAACCACCACTGCGTTTTAATAACCATTCGTGCCATCTGTCTATATTGTTATATTCACATTGATAAAAACCGTTCACATGTTGATCTGATTTTTAAGCTCATATTTCTTTTTACCTTGCTATATGAATGACCACCCGTTTTAGATTTTACTAGATAAAATGATTATTGTTCAGTACTGCTTTGAAACTTTGATTGGAACTTCTATTTCCAAGTTGTATGCCTGTGTTTTGGATACAAAGCGCACCTATTTTGAAGTTTCTCATTTTTACTGGTCAATAACACAATAATTTATTTTACTGTAGCAGAAAACAGAAAACCTCATGCTGCTTTTCATCAGATGTTCTATGGCTCCTCCTGATTATTTTTCCAAAAACCTTAACTTTCCAGAAAATTGGGTCGAATAAAATGCATTTTCCACCTATTTTAACCAACTTAAAACTGGGACTCAAATAGTGTCAAAGAGAATGAAAATGCAATTCCAAACATTCTAGATATATCTATAAATTTGTTGGATACACCTTTCTTTTTCTACTTACTTGTGCTTGTAAATCGCCCTTATCCGCCAAATATTTATAATAATTTAACAAGTTAGAGTCGAGGATTGAACTAGATGAAGAAGTACTGACAGCATCCTGAAAAAAACATTGATTATAAAGAAGACACACGAAAACCCTACAGCTCTTCGCCTGCATATAATAATTTCACGAAAATTGAGATTAATAAGCACAGTGGATAAGAAATCAAATATTAAAAACCTGTTCATCAGGCAGTCTGATTCGGTGCATTGCTGTACCACCTGAGATACGGACTTGCTCATTCACACGCTGTGCCACTTTTCTATACCAAGTAAGGGCACGCTCACAATTTTGTTGCACAGAGATACCCGACCAATGACGGTAACCATGAAATTAGTGGAGCAATGAAACAAGCGTTAATTTCACAATTAATAACTAAAATCACTTTTCCACTCAAGTGCAAAGACATTAATGGATTTTCTGTTTAGTTACAACTAGCAAAACAATGTAAAAAATGTACTAAGGCCATTTGCGCCAAAGGATTTCCACCCAAAGCAGAGAATGTGTAATAAATTAATGCTTTCGCCTGTGAAGATTCTGGAACGCCCAAACCAGTAGCATGCATGAATCCTAAGGCCAGCTGTGCATCCGCCGAGCCATCTGCTGCCAGTTTTTCAAATATTGCCCGTGCTTCATCAATATTCCATCGCGTATAATCACCAAACAAGTATGCGTAAGCTACAAAAGACGAAATATAATTCATCTAATTTCTCAAACTATCAAACAAACAGTTCATACCAAACCTTTGATGAAGAGTAATAAAACAATGCTTGCGTCAAACTATTATAATAATGAAAATGAGACATGAAAGCGACGTAATCACCCTTTTAAATAGTATAAGTCTACTTAACACAAAACACACCAATTAACTTCATTGCTTCTTTGTGCTTGAGTTGAGCAGCTTCATCCAGAAGCCTGTACGCAGCTCTTTTAGCTTCATTCGAAGCAGCACGTCCTTTATCTAGAAATCGCATAGCTGTGCGATACAATTCATTTCCTCTTATCTCCGCTTCTGTTTCTTCAGTTTCGCTTCTATAAAGAAGGAAGGCGAATAACACCTGCCATGTATTAACGTTGAACTTACTGAATTAAAGAATCATTTGGAACCAATAAGTCAATCTTTTTGAAAGTTTACCGTTCCACTACTTTTTCTTTTGTAAACTCATCACCAACTGATGACACTGCAGAAACTTCAGCAGCTGCATTCGACATTCTTTCAATATCATCATTTGTGATATCATACGTCGCTAAAATATGGATCATAAAAATGAAGAAATTATTTCGCTCTAGTGTTCCTAGCGTCAAACCTTCACTGGGCAAATAAAAGCATCATTTCATATGTTGGAACTCAAATTATCGAACAACAAAATCAATTGGCTGTATAAATACCAGGCGATTGCTCTTGACTCATTGTGTCCACCGTTTCCCCTTCGTTATTTAACAATACTAATCTATCAGTGGCTCGTTCTTCCTGAAAGTCTCGAAAATGAAAAAATATTATGAAAAAATAATCGACAATTTGAACTTATATAATGAAACTTAAATGGACCACACATAGTAAACTGAAAGGTCTTCCATATTACTGAGCTTTTAACCGAAAATGAAACAACCTTTTTCTCGGATTCCTCGTCCTCAACATCCTTATTGGAATTATCGCCCTTCAATTGTGAAGAATACGGCTTGCTTGAAAATGAAAATGGTAAAGTAAATAGTAAAATTACGATCCACCTTAATATCATTATTGAACAATCTATAAACAAAAAAAAATTAAGAAACTGTTTTTGATAAACAATTTAACCAGTTTTTAAACGGTGAGGAAAATAAGCAATAAATTAGCAGATTTAATTTTTGTGCTAGCTTCGGATTATCCATAGTCCAGTGAGTAATCCGCACGTCGAGAGATTGATAAGATACACATGCAAGGATTCAATCCCCTGATATGCTATCACCGACGACACACATTTGCGACGGGTCAGTCGAGCAACGATAGTCGCAAGAAGAATGAGATGCAGCAGTTTCAAAAACTTTGTCTGAACAATCTTCGA
>JABVXS010000283.1:0-40310 GCA_013365335.1 Madathamugadia hiepei
AGGATTCTATCGGTCCGATGGTACGACAAAAGAACCAACAGTTCAATACTGAATGAAATTCAGCCTACAATATCGCTGGAGTCCAAAATCATAAAGCTGCAGCTGGCGTACTTGGGCATATCATCAAAAGACAACAATCATTGGAGAAGGATATCATGATTGGAAGAACTGAAGGAACCAGAAGACGGGGAAGACCAGCAATGAGATATGGATGAACACAATCACTACAGCCACTGCAATGAACTTGGCTGGAATAAAACGAATCGCTCAGGAGCGCGCTTCAACTGATGGCCGATAATAAATGAACAGTTGTGACTGCCTCAAATTTTGTGCAATTTTAATTTTGAATCGGAAATTACCTCATACATACATTTAGAATAAGAAGAGAAAGTTTGCATAAAATTGTTGGAAAAACTGAAATAGTTTTTAAACTTTTAAAAAAATTTTCCGTTTAAACAAACGAAATTCAGTGAGCGTTTTTTTTTTAATTTCCTTAGTTTGTAAAATTTATGAAAAAATGAAATTTTCGTCCTTAAATACTAAACAAAGTTTTTGACTTACATATTAAGTAATTAAGCTGTTCTTCATTGCTGCTAAGTTGCATTTTCTTGGGAAACACTTATTTTTGTTCTTTGCTCATTTCTGCTTAAAATTTCTTTTTAAATAATTGACAAATTTCTGACGCAAACATTCATGCTTGCCCTTTTAACTTTTTTTGGAAACTTTTAAGTAAGTTTCAATCAGTTTGCAACTTTCTTGCATGCTTAATCAATGGACGATTGAATGCAATTTTCAATTAGAGTTTTGGTTTAATTTTTTCTTTTTTCTTTTTTGAAATTTCAATTTCTTTGAGGAGAATCACATTTCATTGTGATAGATATGATTCCAAGACAAATGATAAGTTAATTTCAAAAGTTTGACATCACAACTTCCGTTTGGACGAAGTGTTTACAGAGTAAACCAGTTGGTTGACAAATAATGAATTAAATTGAAGTAACTAAAATTCAGGAAAAAATAAATGAACAAACGAATTGAGTCATTTGGTAATTGAAAATTTTTTTTAAAATATTATTTTAACAAACTGCCACCTGAAATTGCTATCGATGTGCTTCGGATAGTTTCCGAAAACTAGATTTGGTAAGGTTTCCAAACGGTAATTTAAATTTAAACGTTTAACTTATTAACAATGCGCGCAATTTTCATGGGTTGGGCATTTCAGTTCCTGACAAAATAATTTGAATTATAAAAAATTCAAAAATTTCAACCAATTTCATTCCCGTTTGAATATCGCGTCATAGGAAAAAGCAATTCCAATAAAAATTAACTTTGATTGATTTTTTTTGAATTGTGTCAATCAATATTTTAGAAAGATAAAAAAAAAAAACTTTAAAGCGGAAATACTTTCAAAGAATTACTTACTGAAGCCAAAGTTAATCAATAATTGGAAAGTATTGAATCCGTTGGGAATGACGGAACAGGCAGAAATTTGACGATGACGAATCTAGAAAATAAATAACAAAGTAAGCAAAGTGTCATTTAATTTTTCAAATTAATTTGTGTTTATTTTTTAATTAAAAAAAATTTCCGTTTAAATTTTTGGTGATATTATAGGAAGTATTTCCCATCATTTTAATTTTGTAATAACATTTAAACAACGAATAAGTACCCAACAGGCTTGATCAAACTGATCAATCCATTTATGTCTAACATTCTGACTTTTGACCTATTTCTATTGAATTTACCTTGTCAGCATATTATACATCATAAGTACGATTTTTTCATTGAAAAGGATACATTTGCAGTTATTTAAAAACCAAATTGAATGTGGTGAAAGCGGAAGATAATTTACTTCATTCTTAATTTATTTTATATTAATTAAAATTAATTGAATGCTAGAATAAAAGGTGTAAGGATGAATTATTCAGTGTAATTTACCTGTTCACACCTCCAATTCTAATTTTTCTTTTTATTTTTCAACGGTTTTTCTTATTGAATACTTTTCCATTCCCAAATATATTATTCGATTATTAGCATAATTTTATTCCAGAAATTATTTATAACAGAAATTCCTTAAATCTTGAAAAACAACTTTTAAAAGAAAATTTAAAAAAAAAACAGAAAGAAAGAGAGAGAGAGAGAAATAGGGAAATAGAGAACCAGTATGTTAGAGATATAAAATGCGCTTTATTCCGTTACCGTAAATCTGCAATTATCAACAGAATACATCTAAGAGACGGCTTGTTTACCTCTACCTCCATATTGCTTTTGACAACGTTGCTGGTGACAGGGATCATTTCAGTCAGTTAAATCACTTTTAATAACAATTAATTATAGCTTCTCTCCTTCCCGTATTAGATGATCCATCTGATAATCTTATTCAATTGAAGCTTAGTTCTTTGCCGATATTCAAATTAATCTTCAAAAAAATTAGCAAAATTTTTTTGTTTCATTACTGTAACTCTTACCGCAGTTCTATCAGTTTGTCATTCATGATTTTGTTTATATTTGTAAAAAGAATGATTATTCGCTTTCTTATGATTATTATTGTGAAAGGATTGTTGATATTGTCATAAGGACATTAAATGTTCGAGGATTGTTTCTTGTTAAACTTACAATTAGGATGACTTATCAGGTAATCTTACTGTACTCAAACAGTGGAATTGTTGGTTTCACAGAAATTCGCTCGAAAAAGTCATTTCTAGAAGGTCATTTATCGACACTGTCCAAGGGGATTGAACCCTTGATGTTTATCGCATATCCCTCGACACGCGGATTACCCACTGCGCTATGGATAACCGTTGTTTTAATAATTTTTTATTTGCTCTAAAAAATTTGATGTATTGCAAATTTCATGAGATGAAAAAAGACTTTAGAAACTTTTTCAAGTTTGTATGCTTACTACAGCAAGTATTAGGGTGTGTGTGTGTGTGTGTATGTGTGTGTATGTGTGTATGTGTGTGTATGTGTGTGTGTGTATGTGTGTGCAAAATTCATTAGAAGCACTTCATTACAGATTATTCCTGATAGGTTTGAAGAAAACGATCATGTAGAAAAATTCACCTTCTTATTACGCAATTGAATTAACTAACGGGTTTGTTAAATTTCACAAATTTTATTTAATTTTTAATCATTTACGATTCATATTTCGAACTATTTGAATTAATTATTTGCGACGTGTTCAATCGTTCCAAGCACAATGTCTGTTATTTCAATTGGGAAACTAAATTTGTCAACAAAGTGCCATTAAATTAATTTTTTAAATTATCGACGTATTTTTTCTTTCAAAGTACAAATTTCAACCGTTGTTGTATTTCTTATCGAATTTTTTCAATTCTTAAAATGTTTTCCAGTTGGAAACGACGGAATACTTCGTAGCTGCTATCATCTACTTGCTTTCCGCCTTCTTTCTGTTTTTTTTTTTTTTTTGCTGCCCTTCAATTTCTTTGTAAACAATGAAAATGCAGGTGGTAAAAACCGGACAGTAAATGGATTGAGTTGAATAACAATTTGATTATCCCATGAAAAACTTGAAATGTTACGTGTATCGATGAAATTCGTTCGAAATATTTTGATAAAAGTGGCAGACATCGTCCAGTTGACAATTTGTTTGCCAGTTTCTAAATGATTTCCACAATTGCGAGAAGTACTTCAAAGTTTTGTAACTTCCACTTTTCATGTATTTCAAATTTCCAGCTATTACATTGTTTCGCAACAAGCAATGTAGTGGATGAAATTTCAATTTCAAATTCTCAATTGGACTCCTCACCGATGGGTCATTATTGTTTGGTTGGACTATTATTTCACTCACTTCTTCCATTCAAATCACCACATTGAAAATTATTGGAACATATTTCGCTCAGATTTTCCTCATTTCTCACTAAATGCTGAATTCACCTCCTTCTGCTACATTAGTTTGTTGTTTATTGTTGTTGCTCTTGTTGTCCTTGCTGTGCACTCTTGCTCTTTATTGTTTCCCGCTGTGGACTCTTGTTCCTTGTTCCTTCTCCTTCCGACATCTTATCGCTTCTTATGCATCCAACTTCCTTGTTCCTTGTTGTTTGCTGTTGCGCAATTCTTCTTCTGCCTTCTTAATCCATCCTTATTTTCACCACCACGCTGAAATAACCTGTATTTTCGATTAAAATACCAATATTTATCAGCAAATTATCACATGTCTCCCAGTTTCTATGCAAATTATCCATAATATTATTGTTTTTCTCATTTGCTATTCAATTAGCTTACTTCTTTATAATTAATTTAATTCCAAAGCATGAAAACTGCTTGCAATTTCACCTGCAAGAGTTTAGATTGATAGAATAAAATGTGCACTAATCAGCACGAAGGTTGCACAAGTCGAAGTAACAAAATATTTGTGTGAAATTTTCATTTGAAATTTTTTAATAATGACTTATTTTTTTATCAGAATTACTGTTAATTATCATTTCCCTCCTTGACTTGATCAATGCGTTCCAAAGATCAGAATAATTTCTGAAGAAGATCAGTCTAACTTTTTATAAATTTTAATAAGCACATTGTTTTCTCAGTGATTCTTACATGAATGATAATTCAGTCCTTCCTCCACTAATTAATTTAACTGCAAAACAAAAAAAAAAATCAACATTTGAAATGTCATCAATTTTTCAACAAATGCAAGTTTTTTTTTTTTGAATGATTTAAAAAATTTTCATTATTTGATGAATCATCCACTTCTAAAAGGCAACCGAATTTTCTTCCTGAATTACATAAAATTACAAAGCAAATATTGATTTGACCAAAAATCATTTCCATACCTTTATGAAACAAAAAAAAAAAAAAATTGAAATTGAAAAAGCAAAATTTAATTTCAATGTGTTCATCAATCAATTCGAAAAGAAGCAAAAATTGATTGCAGTAATTGATTCTCTTCATGGAACTTTCCATTTAAGTTCATCGCAGCATTAAAAGCGGTAGAAAATTTTTTCCTTTCAAAAATTAATGCCAACATTTTTTAATTTCAATAATTTTACTGCCGTTAAAAAATTCTCTGAAAATGTCTTCTGCGTCTGCACACATGAACTTCTGTAGTATTTTCAAGTACACTGCTTTTCTTTGCTTGCACTTTGAAACCAGGATACTGTAAGGATAAGCTGGTGTACGGTGGGCGTATACAGTGGGCAGAAATTTCATTGATGCTTTCTTGGATTATTTGAAAAAAAAACGAATTCAATTAAAACGGAAAATTGACAATGGAATGTTTGTATTTCACCTGTTACTCTCAGTAATAAAATTGGGAAAAAAGTGCCATTTGACTATTGAAATTGTAAATTTATTCTCACTAATTAAGAATTCATTAAGTTGAAATTTTCGGTTCCGAAACTTGTTTTTATTTTAAAAATTTTAATTTCATCTCCGAACACACTGATAGGAATCTATTTGTCGTAATATTTTATCAAAATTCATTGTCATTGCTTAACTAAAATGAATGAAACATTCCAGGATGCATCCGAAGTGTTGAAAATTAAATAAATTAAATTTTATGCAATGGTACTACCATTTTTTGTCCTTTTATCAACCGCTTCGATGAGCAGTGATGTCGGAAGGATGAAAGAAAGAAAGCTTATCAAGCATGTTGTCACCATTTCAGTTGTCATCAGTTTGCTAATTGCACTAATTGTCGTTATTGGTATTATATTAGCTTTGGAATTACCTTCAAAGAATCAGAAGTTTTCTCGGAACGAAATCAACCAAGAGCAGCAAGGTTTGTTGTCAATATCTCGACCTTTAATTTAATAGGTCAAGAAATTACAACCTGAAATATGCATAATGGTGGTGTTGGAATCATTTCCATTTTATTGCTTCAAAAATTTTGTTCTACAAAAATCTTTTCATAGAGCCGATTTAATAAATGCTTTTGCAATTGTCAGTTTTTGATGAAATTGAAATTTCTTTAATTAATTGCTAATTACAAATGCAATTGATAATCTGTTTCAGCAAGATGGAAACATCAAGTCCGTGCGGTTTTTGCGCTCAATTTGATGGGTTCAAAAAATAATCGACTCAGTCGATCAGTTGAAAATGTTAAAGTAAAACATTTTCCATTATTAAATTAATTAAAGGTACCCAGGTCATAGATCTCATAGATCCAAGTTTTCGCCATTTGTCCTTAATCATGGGACAGGTGCTTTTATAACAATCAAATGATGGAAATTCTCATCTTAATCAATCGATCATATTTTTATCATTGTCATAGCATAGTTATCCTTACGATAATCGCAGGACAATCATTCTCATCGCAATTATGCTTCCTTAGTGACTAATACAGGTCCTGATTTTGGAATACATGGACCATGCTTATCACATAGAACATAGAATTGCGTATCACATGGACCGTGCTTATCACATAGAACATAGAATTGCTGATCACATGGATCGTGCTTATCAAATAGAACATGGAATCGCTTATCACCTGGACCATGCTTATCACATAAAACATAGAATTGCTTATCACATAGAACATAGAATTGCTTATCACATGGATTGTGCTTATCAAATAGAACATGGAATCGCTTATCACCTGGACCATGCTTATCACATGGACCGTGTTTATCACATAGAACATAGAATTGCTAATCACAAGGATTGCTTATCACATGGACCAACAGAACTTATCGCGGACTTACAAATCAATTGATAAGCTTATTAGTGTATTTAGTTATTATTGATTCACTAATAATCGAGAAATTTCATTTGCTTTTGCTCCATTAATTATTTTCCATTACTGTTCTTTTCTGTTGAAATGACAGCCAACCCACCTGTTAGGGGTCGTTCAGGTGGTTGGGGGAGACGGACATCGAGAAACAACTCTCGCGAGCCTGGAAATTCACCAAAAAAAAATTTGTTTCAAAAAGATGTATAAGTGAATTCAGATTTCTAAATGAGGAAAAATAAACTGAAATTGAAATTTCACAAATACATCTTTTGTGAAAATAATTAAGAAAGTATTAACTTGCGAAGTTGCTTCTTATGACAAAAACTAATTCCAATTTGATATTTTCGTCCAATTTTATGCTTTTAGCAAAAATATGCAATTTCGAAAGTTTTGCAAAAAAATTTCTTTCATAAAAAACCGGAATGAAATCATATTTGAACTAAAAAACAATTTTTCTTCTTCGCTAGCACTGATGAATTGAGTATTTGAATTAACTTAATTAGTTGAAATCATTAATTGCAAATTGTCTTCTTAATTTGCTGCTAATTACAATGTCATCAAAAATTTATATTAACTGAAATTAATTTCATTTTATTTCATTTCATTTCATTTCATTTAGTTTAATTTAATTTCATTTCATTTCAATGCCACCCGTAATTTTGTAAAATTTACTTTTTACAACCGAAATTGCTAAAAAATTTAGTGATGGAAAGGTTAAATTAAAATCGACCTAATTTTAAATGATTGCACAAAAGGTCATTCAAATATCTGAGAGCTTAAAGTAAGAACTACAAATCATGAATCACTTAATGTTTACAAATTTTGTTTTGAAGAAAAATGATAATAAAGCAATTATGCAGAATATGCTGAATTCTCAAAATCTTTCTAGCTTCAACTTTCCAGAATATGCTGAATTCTCAAAATCTTTCTAGCTTCAACTTTCCAGAATATGCTGAATTCTCAAAATCTTTCTAGCTTCAACTCTCCAGAATATGCTGAATTCTCAAAATCTTTCTAGCTTCAACTCTTCAGAATATGCTGAATTCTCAAAATCTTTCTAGCTTCAACTCTCCAGAATAGAAAATCTGCCACACCCTTATTTTGCAAATTTCGAAATTCCAATTATTAAAGTGATAAAAACCGGTTTAATTATTTTATTTTTCGTTTAAATCACAATGTTATCAAAAGTTGTTGATCATCAAGTAAGATAAAGACATTCCTCGGGCGATTAAAGATATGCAATTGATTCAACTATCTGAGAGTACAAATCTAATCGGCTAATTAAATTTTTTATTCTTGAATTTTGCAAAATTTTGAAGAGAAATTTTTTTTTTTTTAGCAAAATGACAAATTTCCAAATATTTGCAATTTGTTCAGCTAAACTGAGAAAGCAATGAAATTGCCGGGAAGAGAGAAAAGTTGGAAAGTTTTGAAAAAGAATTGAATATTCATCCAAATTATTGCTGTAATACAGCTATAATGAAGTTTCCCACGTTCATTAATTATTATATTTTTCTTTCATTCCATAGGAAGCATTGAACAATTTCGCTTTAATTTATTTAAGTCAAAACTACTGAAACTTTCAACCAACTGATGAAAGACCCATTCAAACTTGATTGGTTAATTAGTTTTAATATTTCTTCTTCACTGACAAGCAAGGCGATCGATTGATCAATCGAAACTTAGAAAGCATAATGAAACTTTTTTTTTTCATTGAATTATGCCACTTAAGCAATTTGAATTTCCTCCTAATCATTTCCTCCAATTCTTCAAATAATTAATAATTATTGCAAATCCTTCAAATCTTCAATTCCTCTGGATAATAGTTGCTAAAACTACCCAAGTAAGCTGTAAATTCGTTTAATTTGTATTTCAATTTCAGTTTTAATATGCTAATTGTTTCAATTGGTCAAAGTTATTGAATTCAGTTAAATTACAGTTCCAATTTTATGCTAATTGTAAATTATCAGCAAATTATTCAGTTAATTGTTTTGTTTTTTTTTTAATTGAAATTTTTGAATTTTTCAGAAATATACATTGGAAGTGATACGTTCAGTACTTCTCAATTACTACGATAGCTCTGCTCAATTTGCTGTGCAAACATTTTCGACTCCGGAAAAAACGATAATTAATGATTTCTGTGATGCTCAATGTACATTGCAATATATCGAACAGATCGATCGAGAGCCACTGATCAGCTTGGATAATCCCAATCAAACATAGTTCGCTCATTGTTCGAATTTTTTAATCAAAAATCATGTTTTGAAATTGAAATTAGCAGGATTATTGCTTAACAAAGCATAGCCATCAAAGATATCCTATCAGATTTGGTGACAATTAAATTTTCAAAAACTTAAAAATAAAAAAGAAACCATTAACTAATTGGATTTAATTAATTAGCTAAAGTAATAATGTTAGCAATTTCGATCAACTCATCAACAATCAGTCAATAATAATTCGACTTTTTCCTTTCTTATCTCTATTGCGCTCTACCGCTTTCGTTTGAATTTCTTTAAAAAGTTTTATTATTCACCTCATATTTATGGATTTCATTCTTTGATCTCACTGCTGTCACCCGTCTTTTTATCGTTTTTCTAATAATAATTATTTTTCGCCAGAATACTTGCTCCTTTTTCAAAATTTTCCTCCAATTATTTTGCTTTTTTTTCTCTGCAAGTATTTCAGCTCTGAGAAATTTGCAAGCATAAAATTTTCATTCCGATGCATGTACCGACCGACATTCACAATAATAATTTTCCATTTGAATTTTTGCTTACGCTAAAATCAAAAATTTCTCTTCTCAAATAAAATATGTGTTTTTCCTATAAATTTAAAAAATTTTTCGAAATGAACTTGCAGTGCTGTTTGGCAATATTATCGTTATAATCTTGGAAAGGAGTCAATTCCATATATTCTATTCGCCGCCGATCATAATTCCTACACGTATGATTTTAGGATTTGACAGTGAAATAAATGTTTAGCAAGGATGATTGTCTATCTAGTCATTACAGCAAAGACAAAAGTAAATGAAAGAAGAAACTAACTATGATAGTGCTTTGAACTTTGACCTTTCTTGATTTCTAATTCTTCAGGGGCGATGTTGCATTCGAGAAAGACATGGAAGAGTCGAGCAAAATGTTGGAGAAAACAAAGCTGATTAATCTGACAGAAACGGTATTTGTTGGTGATGATACCGCATCCTTCACATACCACAATATAATTATTAGCAATGGAAGAACTGCTTCTGAACTAGCGAATTTAATTAACGATAGATTAAGTTAGTTATGGTCATTTCTCCACAAAAATTTCCAACACTTGACCGTTGAGGAAGAATGAGGAAGCCTGTCCTGATCACTCTTTCATGCTAAAATATAATTTATCGATTTTAATTTATCTAATTAAACTTTCTTGAAATTTGTTGAAATATCTTGTAATTCCAGCAAAGTTTGATGGTACTATTTGTTTTCAATCAATTAATTTTCACACATTTCGATGTAAATGAGAAGAAGGTAAACAGTTCAAAAGTGTTATTTAATTCAAACTTGCATTTCAATTGCAGTTTCTCAGTACAAAAACGACAGTACATCCACAACAGCAGCAGCAGCAGTAATTGATTCCTCGGAATTTCTAGTGCCAGACAGTTTCACTTCAATGCTAACAACTGATGATGGAAAAGTAGATTTTTTAAATCTTTACCAGAACAAATTTGTAAAATTCAAAATTCAAAATGAACAATATAATTTCATTTGATTTTTTATATTCAATTTTTCTTTCTTTTTTTATAGGACATCAATCAAATTGATGATATTCAACCGAAATC
Organism: Madathamugadia hiepei; assembly: GCA_013365335.1. NCBI lineage: Eukaryota > Metazoa > Nematoda > Chromadorea > Rhabditida > Onchocercidae > Madathamugadia > Madathamugadia hiepei. The sequence goes on from JABVXS010000283.1 coordinate 10,509, forward strand.
ATCGCACGAAATTCCATCATCAATCACTATATTTCATCTTATCAAAAGTATTACTTTTAAAAATTTTAAATATTAAATTTTTATTTTAAAGTTTGCTACCTTGTTCTTTGTTCTTTGTTCGGTAGATTTCTCAGCGAGTTTCCTCGTTTCGACCTTTTTTCACAACTTCTTACCATTTTGCTCGCTTTCAAGCAATTTGTTTCCACGTTCTGACGCATATTTCTTTAATTTGGTCGGTCCATCTTTTTGGAGGTCTCCCGTGAGGTCTTTCAACCCCTCTCGGATACTAATCGAGGACTTTGATGGTCCACCGATCATCCTACATGCGGTATACGTGTCCAGCATACTTCATTCTGCTCGTTATGATTTCCGGTGCGATGTTGGATACTCCGTCTTATTTTTTAGTTTGGGACATGATCTCGTAACGAAATCTAGACCATCCTTCGCTCCATAGCTCGCACGGTCACCTCCAGTTTTTGTATTTCAGCTTTTGTAGGTGTCCACGTTTCACATCCATACAGCATTGCAGGAAGGACCGTCGAGTTGTAGATCTCCGCTTTCATCTTCGGTATTAGAGAAGGGTGCGGAAGGATGTCTTCCATTTTGTTAAATGCGTGCCATCCTGCTTTTCCCCTCCGTTCGATTTCTCCATGAGATCGTTTCTTGCGTTGACTTCTTGTCCTAAATTGACGTATTTTTCGACTTCTCCGATAAACTTACCACCTATCTTCAATTGTGCTCTCGGCATCGGTTGATATAGAGTCCGATCTTGTTTCCGGCTTTCTCAAGTTTACGCAGTCCAAAGGATCCCTTGAAGAGCACTTTGGTGAATATAGGTCCTGATGTGACAGACATCCTCAACGTGAGATGGGCGACACTGTCTAGTCTCACACCACTCAAACCTTTCCGCCACTGTATGGCTTTCTCCATGGAAAGGAAGTTTGCCACAATTAAATTAAAGTTCTATCGTGAATATGATTACATCTGTGTAATGGTTGTTACGCAATTTTACGTGTACACACGTTGATTTGGATGGATTTCCTGTTGCTGCAAAATATTTTCAGATGTTTTGGAAAGCGACAAAGAGATAACCACATTTCCAACTTTCTCATCGAGTAAAATGTAAGTTACTTGCTTTTGCTAAGTTCTTATATATTACTCTTTAAAGCTTGTTTTTTACAAAGTACAACTTAAGTTGAGTTGTTACTTTTAATAGTGATGATCGAAGAAATTTTCAGAAGTAAAGAGGAGCAGTCAGCGGAAGATATTACGCGACCATCGTTTGGTAGTGCTAGCTTACCTGCAGAACCTGAATTGGACAACGAAGAAAATGATTTAATCTTTGAAAGGAAGAAAATTATTTCCGTTCAACGTAATATTAATGGTACCGTTGATGGTGATGAACACTTTACTGCCACTGAATCAACAACATTTCCGTTTATATGGAACGGAAGTGATGATTTGGTAGAAGCTTTTGATGGGGATACTGTCGAAATATCACTGGAAGGGATGGGGTCAAAGGAACCAACAGCGATGGACAAGACGGAAGTTTCTGAGACACAAGCGTCAAAGGAAATTGATAGGAGCACTGAAAGTATGCAAGAATTTCAGGAGAAAAAGATTCCAACAGATTTCGAGGCTTCATCACAACCAAGTCCAACATTAACGATTCCGCCATCAGATGCCAATGATTTCATTTTCTCTTCAGACGGCTTGATCGATGTAGCTACCTCCATAGGTCCGAATGTTCTCACCTCAGAGAAAAGTTCTGATTCGTTTTCCTCTGGCAGCAGTGGCGGATTCATGGAAACGACGAAAGAACCGGACTTACTGTTTACTGGTAAAGTAGCTGCAGAAGAAAGAACGGTAGAAGAATCAATAAAAAATACGATTTCTTCCACGGATAATTTCGATACGGACAAACCGGTTACTTCCGTTGCAACAAGCATTGTGAGCAGCACAATACCTGAGATTACCTCAACCGGTGCATCAGTTGGCCAAACTTCGATGGAAGACATTTCAGAAGTTTCAACTGAAGCAACCCACGACAACACACTTACTACTCCAAAAATGCCAACTGTTTTCGATATAACAGTGTGGCTGCCATCCAATTACAATGGAACAAGGAATAAATTTCTACTTGTGGATGAAGTAAGTTACACGGAGGATAAGTCAAAAACCACTTTCATCATAGAGGAAGAAGGCAATCCAGCGAGTGGTTTGGATGAAGAAGATTCGGATGAATCGTACGATGAATTATATTCCGACCAGTCATCCCAATCAATGAATGGAACAGTAGCGAACAAGGAATTGGAATCAACAAATTCAGCAACTAAAAATATCCATAAAACTCAATCTATACCTGAGATGCACACGTCCAAGCAGGTAAATGATGTCTCTGATTGGATTGAAAATGCTAAAGGTTACCATAGAAATCGACCTTCATTAGATAAACCTGTGACATCAAAGGATTTCGAACTATTGAAGGTAGGATTTGCGACCACAACTGCAGAAAATGGAAAAATCAGCAGGACTGGAAGTCAAGTTAATGCATTATCACAAACACTTGATCCGGTGAAGGCTGATTTCACTCCGGAAATACCGGATAAACTTTTCAGTGATAAACTTTCGCTACATTTGAGTAAGAGTAATGCTAATGAGCAAGGCGGCATTGTGCCGTTGAATCATATTTCAACCACGCCCATTTCTGAATTTGAAGAAATAGCTGTGAGAAATAAGATTTACACAAAGATTGTTCACCATGGAATGAGATTGCTGAGAACAAAAAAGTTTACTGGAAATGATCCATTTTCACCAACTACGACAACTTTAGCTGACCTTTTGCTTCAAAGTCAATGAGTGAAATTCAGTAGCAATTTCACCTTCTGATCAGCTGCCGTCAAATACCTTGGATTCGCTCTTTCCACTTTACCAAAATATTACGGCTGTTAGTACAAGCAATGATTAGCTAATTATTATAGACAGGTAGCACCATTCGGTTATACCTTTGACAACCACTTCTCAACATAGGATTGTATAGGACCGTCAAAGAAAGCTTAAAATTTGTTTTTTTTTCTTTTTCAGCAAAACTCAACTATCACTGATGGTACCATTAGCACCGCTATCTTCAACGATGCTTCGCCAATTGATCCGGGATAGTCCGACTGATAGCTCACCTAATTATGATCAAACTTCTCAACCATTTTCTCAAACATTTAAAAATCATCACTTCTTGTCTGATCAGATGATCAGGCTAATGAAAAACATTTACAACAGTCACGTAGGACTTACACAAACAGCAACTTGTCATCTGTAAAGGTTATCATTCATGATCTCACAGACCGCTCCTGCCTCCGGGAAATTCCCGGAACTTCCCCACAAGCTATAACTTTTCGATTGACAAGAGCGGTACTCATAAAGAGACAAAACAGATCAAATCACAGTGAACTTTTTTGCCAAAGACTAATTAATGAATCAATCGGCTATCAGATTCGAAAAACATTGAATAAATTAACAAATTTCAATAATGCAAACTTTGTTTACATGTAATTATTATTTGGAATGTATGAAAGATATAGTTTGTCATAATTGCTGCAACTGTGCGGCATAGGTAAAGAGTGTGTCAAAAAAGTTTTGAATTGGAATAATTTTAAATTTGAATGATTGCAATGCTCAATAAACGTTGAATTAATACAGAATCTGTCCGTGCATTTGACATACCTTTATCAGATTTGTGTGTAAATTGTTTCTTTCCTTTGTGATTTAATTATTTTTAACAACGTGCGTTGGAGTAAGGTGATTTATGCACTGTGACCTTTCCCAAATGTAGAATTATGAGGGCAACAGGCTTTGTTTTTCCAATTCTATATGTCAAACATTTTTCATTCCATTTATGATTCGGCATAATTAAATTTAAAAAATTTAACGTCAAAGATGTAATTTGCAAAAGAAAATTGTAGCTTTTCATTTGTGATTAGCTTGTGTAATAAAAATGAAATTTGAAAACTTTTTGAAACTATTAAGATTGAAATTTTAAGATTCAAAAATATAATTTGCAATTATTAATGTTAAGTTATTTGAGGTGTAAAAATAGCTTAACTGTTTGTCGTGAGCTAGTTCCATTCAAGTGTCATTGAGGAGCATTGTTAGCAACCGATCATGTCACGTGATGTCAACTCGGCAGTAACGTAAAAGGATCGCTGTTGAGATGAAGTTGTGGTATTGTTGTTGCACATTTCTACCTGTACCACTCACTCACTATGCTACCCAATCTTATTGTTCAACAAATGAAAATATTTTCAATTAATGTTGAGCATTGATGCCATCGTTGAATTCTAATAATTTCCATCCTTTACTTTTGATTCTCCCACGTTCCTTTCCATATTTCCACGCAACTCGGTTCAAGCAAATCTTGGGTTGTTGGGAAACACACCGCCACTCCAGCTTCTACATGCTGCGTCGGAACAAATGTCGCTAATTACTAAATTAGAAATGCCACCGTTGAATTGTTAAATTTATTTGACGAAATGAGAAGTGAATTTGAAATAGTCGTAGCAGATTGGCGTTGTAAGAGAAGATATGAGGATTTCATCAATTTGCTCCAAAAATTCATCTGCGAGGGCTTAACAAGTTTAGAAGGTAACAATGAGAACCTCAGGCTGAATACCTTCATTAGAGTACCTCTGTCTTGGACGGCATGAGCTCCATCTGACCAGATCTGAAGTAAAGAGTTATCCTGAAAAGCTAAAAGGTCTAATCCTCCGGTTAGTTGCGAAACTGTCGGGCAAGTGAGATCTTGTCAGGCGTCTACGTCATTGCTGACTTAAGATGACAACCTTGCACCTGTAGTAAATGCTCTTCTTGAAACAAATTAAAAAATCAAACAAGAAGGAATCATTCTCAGTTATTAATTGTAGTTTAAATTAGGGAATACAACTGAATTTAACTAACAATGAAATTGCGAAGTTTATTTTCAAACTATTTGACGTGCGATTACGCAAATGTCCATTTGATTCATTATGAAATTTACTGATTAGCTGTTCCTAATTAGAAACCTAAAATTCAGCAATGGAATCTCTCGTAACATTTTAAAAATTAATTGTAAGATGAAATTTGATAAAATCAAATTTTTTCAAATTCATCCGGTCTACGTATCATCGAATTTAATGTTCACTCTATGGACATTGTTCATTTCATTATCAATCTTTTTCCAAACAAAGTAATTAATTAAATTAAAATGCCATTAGAAAGTTAGTAGGAGGAAAGAGTAATTCTGACGGAAATGATTAGAATGAATTTTTTGAAAATACTGTGAATTAATTATTATGCAAGGAACAGAGCTGATTTCTTCTATTATTTTTTCATAACTAATTTCAAATTAAAAAAACATTTAGCGAATGTTTTCTTGGGAAAAGTTTCTTTATGCTGGACCAGGCTTTATGCAAATTAACTAATGAAATTGTGCGAATCATAATTTCAACTGGTCAATTGAAACAAATAGAATGATATTATTACGTCAATGAATAAGTGCTTTGCCATTGTATTCATCAATTTCATCGAACTGTGTCTGAAAGGTTGATAGAGGTCAGAAGCGAGATTGATAAAAGGTCACGTTTAACTTGCATAATTTACAGGTGTAATTTGGAGGAAGTGAGATGAATTAAGTAAAAGTTAAAAAAGCGATAAAATTTAGTTCATTAATCTTTTACCCTTCACTGTTTCCCAATCTTCACAATTTCACTCAGTGGAAACAAAAAGACATTTAAGGAAACTTGGGATAAAATACGAATGGATATCCTGTTTCTCAATTGATGTCACCCATTCCGTTGTCATCGTTTTAGTGGGGTAGTTGGGAAGGTCTGTCACCGGTATGGTCCAAATCATCTAATTCAGGTGTACAAACACCTTATCATTTCATACACCATATACAGACACATACCCATACATGGTGACAGACGAAGGCACAGGTTTTCCCAAAACTATGACAAGGAATGGTTTCGTGACAAAGGTTGAATGGATCGGTGAGTGGACGGACAGGTAAGTGGATGGAAAGGTAGATGGATTTATTTCATTGTTACAACACTCATTTTCCCTTTCGTTCGCCATCGATTGTTGCGAACTTTTTCGCGAAATGTTTTCAAAACTATGATGATCATTTACTTTTACCTTCTTTTCATATAATTTAATCAAAAAGTGATAATTTCGCAATTTAAAGGGAAAACAAAAAGCTTAGCGATAGTTGTGAGAGTTCAAATTGGATAAAGGTCAGCAAATTAAGTCATTAGTGGAATTACAAAGTCTTCTTTGTTTCGACTCGCACAAGTTTTTAATTACTTTTCATTTGCCGCCATTGAACAAATGAAACAGTTTGTCGATCCAAATTACCAGGCTAAAAAGCGAAAATGCTCGATAAGGTGCTTTATAATGCAGCAGCTAATTCAATTTTTAATTAATTAAATGACAAAGGCACTGAATGTACAATTTGAAATAATTTATATCAATACATTTTCAATTTTTATCAAAGAGCAACAAAATGTTAGCATTCAAATGAATTTTTCGTGTTTTGTTTTTCGAAAAAAATTTTTTTTTTTTAAATTTCAAAAACTTTAATTGTTTTTGAAAATGGCAGTAAATGAAGGTTGTTGTCATTCGATATTTTGGGATAATTTGCATTTAAAAGAAACAAAAGGAAAAGGTAAGGAAAATAGCAAGAATTAATTTTCAGGGTGGCAAACTGATAGAAAATGATTTTCAAGAATTCAAAATCCATTAATTTAATTCATTACAGATGAATAACTTTGTAGGACATTTCATTTCAGTTTTTCCACATTGCTTTTCGAAAATTATATCTTTTTTTTTTGTCACATTACTTGTTTAATTTGCGGCAAAACTAAAAGAGCAATTTTTTAAAAAGAAAAAGTGAATTTTCTGCCGGCTTACTTTCATAAAGTGATTCCATTGAAATTCCTTAAAAAGGCATGTTGATATTTTAAACAGAGTTTTTCATCAACAAAAGTCTATTGGAGATGAATTGGTAAGTTTCTAAATTAACGCTAGCCTGTTTACTTTTTGCGAGTTAATTTTTTTTTTTTGAAGTGTAAACATTTAGTCCAGGAATTGAAATAGACCAATAATTAATTAAGAGAATGACTGCGACTGTCCAATAATTAATTAAGAGAATGACTGTGACTGTCCAATAATTAATTAAAAGAATGACTGTGACTTTTGTATAATACAATCAAAAAAAAATTACTAAATGCTTTTTTTGTAAATGAAAAATTCAGTGATTGTTTTGATAATTGTCATCGTACAATTAAGGTAAATGAAGGTGACTGTTGGAGTAATTGCTATCTAAATATCAAAACAGAATAAATTTTAATTCGATTCTAACACCCAAACATAATGTATTGACTTTTCATTTAAATTTTAAATTAAATATGGTAAATTTTGATAAAAAAGATAATTTCTAGCATTCAATTGTTTGTGTTTAGACATTAATTAATTAATTAATTAAACATTAGTGCCATTTTATCTTTCAGCAAGTTTATCATCGTTTTGTTCAGTGAATAAAAATGAATTAAACAAAAAAAAATAAAAAATGATCGGTGCCATTAGCTATGTTCCTTAAAATTTTTTTCATATTTTACGGAATTAAGCAATTAACGAAGCAAGATATCCTCAGGTAAAATGAATTAAAATTTCAACTTTTTCAAATTATAGTAGTGCAATAACGATTGCCATGAAGTTGTTTTTTGTTTGTTTGTTTGTTTGTTTTTTTTTTGTCATTTGTAACAACAAAGGTAATGTGCCGCGCGGAGGATGTCTTGATAGAAATGGATATTTGAAAATTTTAAAATATTTTCATTTAGCTCTTTGAAGATAGGATGAGGAAGGAATTGTATTCGCTCATTGCTGCTGCCTTATTTCATCAAACATTTGCATCATTTTGTGGAACAACCGGTGTACCGTTCAGTTTGGAAGTTCTCCCATCAGGTTTGGTAGAGAATCTTCGATCCACATTCAATCAGAATTCAACAACATATGCATTACGTTTTATTGACATTTAATGAATTTGATGAAGTGATTTCTAGGAGCACCGATCCTTGGCTGTGCTCAGCCTACCTGTATAGCAGGTTTGAAGAGCAAGAAAGATGACAGCAACTTTCTGGTGAATTTGAACGGACAAGCGGATGGATTCATGCGTGAGGAGGAGAATGACAACAGAGCTTACAGCAGCAATCTGTACGACAACAAACTTATTGCTGTATGTTTTCTAATGCCTAAGGCTAAGAATGTTCCGCAGAGTTTGGAGTGGTGGATTTCAAGCAAACAATCAATTAAACCAAAAACTTTGTTAAGGATGGTTTTAGATTTCGAAATTCTCCATGCTTTCTATTTACTTTGCTCGTAGATGGAGAGCTCTAAGGATTGTTTAGGTTTAAGAGGTCAAGCTAACATCTGTTTACAAACTTTGTCATGAAAAAATTTTACTGTGAATGAAAAAGTTGTTTAAATATGTGATTGTCAAGGAACTGCTGACATATAAAATTCATTGCAGAATTGTTCCGGTCAATTTTCTGATTTGTCATGCCTACGGAAAGATCAATGGGTTGGAGGCATCGAGTACATTGATCATCCACGACAACCGTATGGATTTAACCTGGAAAAATTAAAAAATTTTTATCAAATCGATTTGATAAAATCTGGGAGCAATTTCCTTTAATCAAAACATATCGATATAGATTATCCAAATCAACTTTCACTAATAGCAACGGATATGTTTAATTAATTACTAATTAAAGCAATCAAAGAAGTTTTGACGAGATGATTTATTGAAATTAGTGTCATCAAAAGTTCTTTCATTTTTTCCAGGCTTATCCTGCAGTGCTGTTCATTCTCAGGATTACGATTCTCACAGGATGTTGGCGTAACAAATGTCGGACCAGGTGAAGCAATTACTGGTGGTGAGGTCATCAGAGATGGACGACAAATAAGTTTCGATGTGATTGCAAATGTCCGGAAGGTGGTGAACGCTAACACTCATATGTTAGTTTGAAATTCAACAAAAAAGAAAAAAAAAGTTAAAATGGCACATTAATCCGACAATTTATGTGTGTGGGAAAAATGATCGAAAAATTTGATGAATTTTGACAAATATATTGTATGTTTTGCAAATTGAAAACACCAAAATCTTCTCAAAAATTCATAAAATTTAAAATATTTTGAAATGCCAAATATGAATAATGAAAGGCAAATATGTTCGAGTTGAAAAAGGTGAGAAATCTTGTCGGCTTGTTCTTGGTAGTCCTCACCAATGATTAATTAATTTTGCATTGTGGAATTTGATTAACTTTTAAATACTAATTCACTTTTACAGTGTGACGTATGAAGTTACAGTACGGCGGATGCATTGCTTGCCGGATCCACCCGAACCAGTTATCAACGGTTAGTGTGAAATTTGATCAAATTTAGTTCCCCCTTACTTCATTACCGTGATGAATGATTGATTTGTTGCGCTCGTAATCACAATTTTTGAAATTGCTATACACACATACATACATACACATACATACGTACACATACATACACATACATACACATACACACATACACATACAATTCCATTCTTCTACGGGCGACGATTATTTTTCCCCGCAATGGTTAGGAAGAAATAAACCGGAGCATTTTGCGGGAAATTTTTCAACTTGAGACACACACACACAAAATATTTTAATGAAGAAATAAAGTTTGTAATTAGGAGCGTTCAGCAGACAGAGGAAGTTCAACTTTCCTTCTGCCATAAGATTTAACAATGACTGTCGCTGATGATATTGTGCCGAGAATGCAATCCATTAGGATCACTCTTTGCAACATTTCTTCATTCCCTTTCATTTCTTTGCTTCAAATTGTAAATTTCAAATCCTGTTTAAAATTAAATTTGACCCAATTTGCAAGTTCTCTCAACTTGTGGAGAAATCGCTTTGGTCAAAAAATACAAAGGAAATCATGAGGACTGTTGTCTGTTTCCTTGCAAATGGAATTTTCTTTTATTCTGACCGATTATTTCAGTTGGAAGTGATGTGAGTGATGAAATAGTGCAAGTATTGACAAAAGGAACTGACCTTTCAACTTTCCGGAAAGAGAAAGCATTAAGGAAGGAAAATCTTGAGGAAGCGCAAGACGGCAAGACATTCACTGATACTACCGCTCGCAAAATTAACCAAAGAAAACAATACAAGTAAATTGATGTTACCTTTTTTGACTTCAGTTAAAGCAATCTTTCCATTCATTTGTTCACCAAGTAATTCCAGCGTAATTAAATTAAATTTAATTGTATTGGCTGTGTTGGGAGAAGAAATTTGATTATTTTAAGGAAATGGGAACTCGAAGGATTGGAGGAGCACGGAACGGTTCCGGCAAATAGAAATGAAGCAATTGGGAAACCGGCGGAAATGATACCGAAACCGTATATTCCATTTGGTTACTATAAGCCAGCAAGTGGTTCACCTGGCATTGGTAGCAATTTTTCGAATGCCAATAACTTTGGTTCTGTGAATGGCCCAGCCATTCAGGCAGAAGCCAAAGCATTTGGTCTACCTGGAGTAAATCAGTTCGGTCAGCTACCGCAGCGACCGCTACAGCTACCGCAACAACCGCTACAGCTACCGCAACAACCGCTACAGCTACCGCAACAACCGCTACAGCTACCGCAACAACTGCTACAGCTACCGCAACAACCGTTACAGGTGCCGCAACAACCGCTACAGCTACTGCAACAACCGCTACAGCTGCCGCAACAACCAGAATATGGTCTTGGACCCATTCAACCTCGGGTACCGAGCCAAATCTCTCAGCCAGGAGAAAAGCAGAAGAACAACGAGCCTTGTTCATCGCGGTGTCAGCAAACACCGTGCCTCCAGCGGTGCAATCGAGGCCTGGATCCAGTTCTTGGGATCCCAACACTTTTCCCTCTCAATTTTCCCACTTTACCAACCTTTCCCACTTTAGCACCAATCTTTGCTCAAACCTACCCCACAGTAGCTCCAATCTCTGTTCAACCAGCACTTTCATCACTTCCGGGCTATGTTAACCCATCGAATTCCGGTAATGCTATTTCACTTGGCCAACCATTGTACTTCCCCAATGTGAATTCTAATGGAAAATTAATGCAACTGCCAATTGCGCCAATACTTGGTACTTCTTCGACACCTGCGCCAAATGGAATCCCAATACAACCCTCTGTCTCTCCGTATGACAGACCAGCCCTTTTGTCCGGTTAATTTCATGTATTTTTATTATTTTTGCAAACTTTCCATCTAGCGTATATATTTTACTTCTCACAACTGCTAGAACGTTGCTGAATGTGGAGGAAGAAAAGGTTGGCAATCATTGCAGGTAACCAAGTTCCCAATGGTCAGGTCACATTGAGGCCATTATCGACGTTTGAGGAATTTATGGCAAAGCTTGGCTACAATAACATCAGCCTTGCTACTTTACCACCTCCAGGAGCACTGCTATTTCCACCGAACCTCACACCTGTCACACCGTTTCCGTCTCTTTTACCTTCTCTACAAGCAAAACCCTCGCCTGCGAACAATCAGATGAACATATTCAATCCAGGATTTGACTTCCAACAACTTCAACCTGACCAGCACCATCGCTCTTCTGGTATGCTTCCCAAGTTCCACGTTCTCCTACAAAATTTAAATCATTCACTTCATTAAATATGCTTCATCTCACTTCACAGCAAACCAAGTCCAACATTTTCTCCATAAATTCTCCGAACTTTCCTAATTTCCTCAAAAATGTTCCTTTTATTAGAGATATCACAGTGAAATAGGTTTATAGCACTGATCGCACTGGAAGGCAACAAATTTTCAGTGTTTCCTTCACCGCCACAAAGGTCATCTGCGAACTGGGAGGACACAGCGTTACAAAGAACAGCTCATCGACGACAATGATCAGCGCCTACTACCGCGTGCTTAGATTCCGGAAAATGCAAAAACAAATTCACATGATCTGCATCATTTTCATATTATTGCATATAACCAACCACCTGCTTACAATTTCTTAATTTATTTAATTAAATTCATTTAATTGTTTAATTTTTTTTGTGGATTCGAACTTACTTACATAATTGGTACTGGTTGAGGAGAGGAAGGAAGTACGATACTGTGAGGTAAAATCACATCAAACATATTTCTTCCGTACATTGCATTTTCACAGTGACTTACTGCTACGCGGTACAATGTGGGGAAAGGTCAACTAAATGCTAAAGTTGAAGTACTTCACATCGATACAGAATAATTATTCCTTCTCGTAAAGTTCACAATCGATTTCTTTCTTTTTTTAAATTCATTAGTTCGCTAAGATATAAATTATAAAAATAATGACTTGCTTGCTGCAAATTAAAATTTAATTAATCTGAACCAGAGAAATAAATTAATAAAGTAGAAGAACTGCCGAAGTGTCACCAAAAAATGGCAGAACGAGCATTCAAAAAGTTTTCAAATCCATATTTACATTTGAGAAAGTAAGTTAGATTGATTAGCGTCGGAATGATGAAAGGAGCAATTCAATTCAATTAAATCAATAATTTTAATGATAGGAATGAAATAATTGGATGAAACTAACAATACGATGGATTTGCATTTCTAATTTTTAAATTTCCATAAGTTTTTTTTTTTCTCATTGATAATACTGAATCGTTGGACTTGATCGTATCGTCCGGCGGTCGCCTAGCTGCGCGAAAGATGGAATGTCCATTTCAGTGGCATTGCTCATCTTCTGCTGTTAAAATCCTTTTAAGAACAAAGATCTTATTAATTAGCTCCAGATTTTCATTTTTCATTAAAGTTCACTGAAGTGTCATCCTTTTCATGGAAACCATTTGGCCAATGAAATGTGTTGCTTAGCATAATTGGGTAAGCTGGTTAGCATAATTGGGTAAGCTGGAACGCCGGGGATTATCAGTGCGAATATCTTTTCCTTTCTCGGATGCTTATTTGGATTTCAGATTTCAAATTGTTATTTAGAAAAAGTTTTCACGCATACTGTATTTTAATCACCCCAATACTTATCAGTTGAAAATGAAGCAGGTGCAGACGATTTGAAAGCATCCCGAAAAAGATGGAACTGAAGCAGCAGAATTGGAACATTTCCCGGATCCGTTAACTATGCTTTTAATCTTACATTTCTAATTTCTTCCTCACACATGTTTTCAATTCCAATTTTTAATCTGTTATTTGACGATATTCGATTTTTGATTTAAATGATTGCTTTTTCTAAATGTAACTAAATGTTTAACAGCTAAGGAAAGCACTGATGCATTAAGTGACCAGTATATGTGATTCAGTAGTTCTTCCATCCTTTTAATCTTACCGAAATGAAAAATAAGAATCATTTAAGAATCGAATTTTGTGTTGAAATTTGCCGATTATATCAATAAATATTTCCATTGATTTGTTTCATTATAAAAGCTTAATTTCGTTTGTTAAAATTGCTTTTGACATTTGGCGGACCATTTACTGCTTGCTATCTTTTCCTTCTTAGCGTTTGTCTCACGTTGTTGTTGTAGGGTCCGCTACTGGTGAGCTCGTCTGCACGTCACAGTTCTGTGCTTCCTCCATAAGCCAGAAATCCTTGCTCATCATGATTCGCATATACCACCAGGTCTTGTCTATGCACGTCATCGTTGAAGTACGCCCTAGCATATTCATGCGACTGCAACTAGACTTGCCCATTTTTTATTTATTTTTTGTTAATAATTTGCTGCTATAAACACCACAATTTAATAATTAACTAATTTCGAAATGCTAGAAATGATGGGAGTAATGGATGCCAGGATTACTGCAACACACACGTACACATTTAGCTTACCGGAAGAGAAAGGAAATGAAAATTAATTGAAGTGTGAGGGAAGGGAGCTGAAGGTGGAATGCACTATGTCAGCCTTTGCATCATACTTCTGAATGCATTTTGCATGCCATTATTGCTAAATTTAATTTAAAAATATTAAACTTGCCACCTGAACGATCATTTAAGCAAATGAGGAAAGGTTGAAAATTGATTGAATTAAAATCTGGGAAAGTGCAAGGTGGACATTACAGCATGCCTCATTGCAATTGCACTGAACTTTTAACACCTGGAAATGTATTCGTGCAAAGCTTGTTGCTATGCATAATTAATATAGTTCACTGCGAATTTTTCCAACCTTTTCTCTCAAAATTTTTTTGCCAATGTTTCTTGTTGTTTTCAACTTTTGATAAATTAGGCTCTTCCACGATTCATTGTAATTTATGAAAATTACGAATTTATTTCCGCATAGGTTTTTACAAATATAGGTATGAAAATGAAAAGTATTGGTGTACCATTGTGGCTGAAATTTCGAATTTTAATTGAACACCTCATTTGCCTCAATTACGAATTTATTTCCGCATAAGTTAAAAGATGAAATAAATTGGCAAAAAAAAGTTTTTTTTTTAAGCTATTTTATCTGATCAGTTGAATTCATTCCTAAATGATAATGGAAACAATGAAAATAGAGGTAATTAATTACCTCCTTAACATTCATAAATGAAATATATAAATTAATTAATTGAAAATGTATTAGAAATGAAGAATGAAAAGTGTACAATGACAGTGGAAACAAAAGGAAAACAAAAAGTTAGTCTGTTGAAAATTTTTGTTTGGATTTTCCCACGGCACAGGTGGTTGAATAAAAACGCTGGTTTAGACGAGATTTTGAGCGTACTATAGCTTTATCTTATTCGGCATTTTACATACATTTACATCGTTCGGCAGTAAAATAAAAATTTTAATCAAATCATCAATTTTAATAATACGCTTTGAAATTATTATTGGATGGAATCAGCGATGTGATAAATTTGTTGTAAAAGTATTATTGGTAAAGAAGCAGCATATCATCTGAGTTCAACATGTTTCAAATAGGGACGCTTAAAGTAATATTATCAAGCGTCAGACTTTCGCGAGGTGCGAAACTTCAGGACATGAATGAAGGCTGAATTTTTTGAAATTCAGGTAGATGTTTGTATGCAGAGGATTTCTTGGTTGTTTATAAGGGAAGAAACAAAGAGAGCAGGCTAATGTAAAACGAACACTGTCCACTCAAGAGAATGATGACCGCCAGCATCGCCAAGGTGATAGTTGCAAGGAATAGACCGCAATGTCCACTTTGATCGTCCAAACATTTCTTTCCACCAATTAACTTTGTGCTCTCTGACCCTCGATGTTTACATACATGTCTGTCTGTAACAAGTTATTTTGCAGAAATTTCATTAAGTTTCCTTTATTTGCATAAGCTTTCTTCGCCATTTTAATATTTAAAAGGTAATTAATAATTCCAATGACATTATACGACAGTAGCATAGCAAAGTGCGGTGAAATAGCTAGGTACGTACGTACGTATGTATGTATTCAACGGGGGATGTTCAATTCAGTAACTGAAGTCGTCTTCTGTTACTGAACTCCTCCACTTCATTTCAGTAGATTTGATTTGAATTCAATTTGGTTTTAACTTCTTGAAGACAAATGAAATAAAACGATGGAGTGAAGTTCTTGTTTTCTTAAAAAATTGCAACTTTTTTTTGCTTGCGGAAGCTTTGATGATTTTCAGAAGAGCATAGTTGTCGAAGGATGCAATCAAAGAATCCAGCTAAAAATGAGGATCGCATCGAAAGTGAAAAAGAAAAGCTCTTATCAGCGACGCAGAAAAAAACTGAAATAAGTTTGATGGCAGAAAGTAAACAGAACGGATTACCCGCAATTTTAATTTTTTTAAAATTTCACTTTTTTTGACCACAGCAGCCAGTTGAACTAATTGAAATGAAGCGTTTTTTTTTTTTTTTTTCTGGCAACATAGTGGTGAGCTCGACGACGTAGAATGATATTTCGCTCATTTCATTCGCATTTATTTGAATTTTAAATGAAATTTTGGAACAAGCTACTTTTCTACCAAGGTGCATGCATATTTTGACCTTTAATGACCCTTGAAACATATCAGTTCAGAAGAAAGCCGGTCAAGACGATTCGAAAATATGAGAAAAGATGGAACTGAAGTAACAGAATTGGAGCACTTTGCCGGGTCCATTAACTATGATGTAATGAAGTTTTAATTTCCTGCTCGTACACACTTTTTCAATTTCAATTTTAAGCGATCACTTGAACACCTTTATTTATGATTTCAAATTATTCCCTTAGTAACAAAATAACCTTGATAAAAATCATTTCTTGACTGAAACAGTTCTTTCCTTTTTTTTCCTTCGATGAAAAGTAAGGAATGAATTGAATTCACCGGTAGATCCAACGAATCCGACAGCAATTTACCCCGACATCCTTCCATTTCACCTGTCCTACTGATCACACCTTCTTCACCTTATCTCTGCTTGTCACCGTCGGCAACATCCTGCGATTTCCAATTATTTGCTCAGAAAGTGGTGGAAGTAATCAATATTCATCATTCATATAAATTTAATAAAAAGGCTTCAGAAAATTTTTTTTGGTGCAAAATTTGTTTGTTATTGGCGGGAACATTACGATTGTTATTTTTAAATTTCCAAACTTTGGCATTTTTAGTTTAATTAATGATTGAAATTTCGATAAAATTCAGTTGATTCGGTTATCGAATAATCAAATACTTGATTACACAATGTTTGTTCTGATTGAATTCACGTATTACAGTCTTCTTCCTTATCCCATATTTGCTATGCCTTATTTTCATCACAATTCCAATTATTTATTTGGAGAAAGCCATAGGGCAGTATAGCTCACTTCCGTCAGTTGACGTTTTCCGTCACCTTTGCCCCGCTTTTGAAGGTATTAAAAAGTATTGTCTTGCAAAGTTGTGCATTCATCTGGTCCGCATTAAAAAGATTAAATTTTACAAAATTTGAAAATGATTTTACAATGGAAGTATGAATTAGTTTATTTGAATTTTCAGAATGAAAGTGTTTGCTCGGATGAAATGATTGAAAGTTCACGTCCATCGTCCTCTGCAAGCTTTCACATTTCAGGTATAGGTGTGGCAATGTTGTTGGTAGCTATTTTCAAAAGCCTTCTATTATCGTATTCGGTGTTGGGCATTTTCCACACTCTGAAGAGCTTATCGGTCGCATTCAGTTCCTTGTCAAAAGCAACCTGGCTGGAATGTCTCTACGAAACTCATTGTAGCTTCTTCCTCCTCTTCTTTTAGCTGAGGACAAAGAAAAAAAAAAAAATGAAAATCAACCCAAAAAATTTACGAATATTTCCTTTTAAAGTTATTAATTACATGCACCTTCTCGTGCTTCTTTAATTACTATTGAAAATTGCGGTAAGTTCAAAGGGTGAAATTTCAAGCTCAATTGCTTTACCAAAAGATTAGCTTGCATTATTAATTTAGTTCCGATTTATTAATTATACACTGTATTATTAAATTCCATCTTTATTTTAAAAGTGTATCTAAAAATAGGAAAAACAAATTACCAAGGATTTGATTTCGAAGAAAAGCAGGTTTGAGTTTGAAATGATATTGAATAGATGAAATATGTTGAATGCTTTCTTCTTGCGGTAATGATTTTAAATGTTTTTCCGGAAGGATTTCAGCATCCTGCTACGATCCACAAATAAAGTGCAATGAAGCAATGGGTGCTAGCCAGTATTATTCAAAGTGTTATAATATGAGGGGAATTAATTTGATGGTGAATGCTAATTACACCTGGGAGCAGGTTGTAATCGCTCTGACATCAACTTCTGAGGCTCTCCGGGAGTTTCCACCAAATATTTATTGGTATGCGAATAGATTCTTCAGCATTTACTAGAATTTCTTAATGAAATAAAATATTCAATTTGTCTAAAAGCTTCATTTCATCTCTAATCATTGATCATTTTACAATTAAATGTTTATTATTAGGTTGTTTTTTTTTTTGACAAATTAGGATGGAGAAAATTAATAAACCTGGGAAAATAAGTGAATTTTACGTTGCATCGGCTACCATTGAGCAGGCAATCATTGCTGCAATTGCAATATTTGGAATACGTTTTTATGCTAAGGTTAGCTTAAAATTGTTTGCAAAGAGGAATAAATTTAAAATTGAATTAAATTGTATTTTTAAATTCACTCCATTGCCATTCAGTATTTCATTTACAAATGTATATTGTCAGTTGCACGCACAATCATTGATTTTGTTGTTGCAGATAGCTCGGCTGGTTGTGATATTACCACATCTTTCAATGTCAATTTGTATTATTTGCATGGTGACAAAGTTTGGCATCAAAAATATATTTCTTTGGATGGCAGAAGGTCTTTGGCCAGATGCTCAGAAATTATTGCATGTCAAAGTTTGGATAACTGCTGCACTCCAAGTTTTTTTTTTTTTTTCTTTGAAATTGTTAATTGAAATTTACAAGAGAATTATTGATTGATTTTTTTTTTTTTGTTTTAGAGTTTGAATTGAAAAATTGCAATCAGTGGAAATTTTACGTCATCCAATTTTTTATTTATTTTTTTTCTTGTTTGGTTCGAGTAAATTTTGTGATAAATTTCTAAAGCAACAATTGTTGAGATTGTTTTTGATTAAAACAAAATTAATTAAAATATAATTTTGGGAAAAAAAAATTCGAATTCTTTTTCCAATGAATTGAAGCAATAAATTTTTTATTTATTTTTTTTTTCTTTTAAACGAATACAATTTTATTGTGAATATCGGAAGGGATCAGTGTAATTATTAAATGTCCAAATTATTTAAATTTTAGATTAAACAAGAAATTCCAAATTTTGAATTTAATTGATTGATTTATTTATTTCTGATTTTTATCATTATCATTGTTGTTGTAATTGCTGCTTTAGTCAAGTAAATGTTAAAATTATAAAAAATTAAAAGAAAAAAAGTTCCGAACTTTTAAGGCTTTAATAGCAACGAATGCACTGGACGGTACGCATATAACGCTGGCATCAATAAAGGATTTTCGCAATAATTTTATGCGGTAAAGCTTTCATCTTTAATTAGCATCACCAAGGTAATCAGTAATGTTTGATTGATTAATTTTTGATCCTGAAGGAAATTATCGTAATCATCTTCTCCATGTTCAAATAGTTTGCTAATTTAATTAGTGAAAATTGCAGCGATACATTTCTTGTAATTATTTACATTATGTTAATTAATATATTTGGTTGTTTTTTCCTATTTTCTCTAAGTGGTGCGGCTATGAAATTAATGTTTCCGATGAGTGTTGGAAAAGGCTGTAAGATTGTTTGTTTTAATTACTTAAATACACCAAAAAATAATTTGAGAAATGAAAAGGAAATTAATTTTCTGCATGCAATTTCAATAAAAATAAATGAATTACAACCGGATGTAATCTGTCTGATGAAATGTTCATTGTTATGAAGTGAACAAAATTTGGTGCAAATTAAATTTTGATTTAGAAAAAATAAAAAATAATTTTTTAATGTTTGCATTCAATTCCAAAATTGAAATAAATTTTCAACTCTCCATGCAATATTAATCTAATTTTAATTCATTTCAACGTTTTAAATTGTGCAATAAAATGTTTAATTGAGAAATTAATGATTAGAGTAATTAATATTCATTTACCTTCTACACATAATACGCTACCCAAAAACTTTTGTTAATTTAGTAGCAATGCTTTGGAGTCATGGCGAAAATATTTATTTCATCGTGCTATCACTCCTCTTCGCCCAAACTTCATTTGGCGCAATTCTTGTCGCTCTCACTTTCTTCTCATTATTTTTATCCACAATCGCTCAAAAAGTACGACTGTTAAATAATTTTAAATTTTGAAATTTCCAAAAAAAAAAAATTAAATTTGAAACAATAGTTCAATTCAAGCTTACCATGAGGGGTTCAATTTCAATGCTATACTATTTTATGCTCAATTTGTATTCACTGTCCTTCAGCTTCCAATCCACCCCCAACAAATGGTTCATAGTTCATGATTTTGAACTAGGAAAATGATAAGCAATGATGAAGGATATTGCAGTTACTGGTAATCGAGATGATTATCTTAATTGTCTATCGATTTATTGTACGACTAAAATTTATCCAGCAATCAATATCTCGGAAAATGATCATTAGCATATATTTCTTACTTTCGCATTTCTCCACTTTCATCAATGTTCGATCGGTAAGCTTCAAATCTTTTTTTTGTTTTTTCCCCCCTCTTTGCAACTATTCCTGCAATTGTATTTTTCCTTTTTTTTCAATAATTTAAAAATTTTTTTATTTTCAGCAATTTTATCATACATGCTATATTGATATCCTATCATTGAACTATTTAACTAATAAAAAACTAAATTATTTTGTTTGCCAATTTGAAATTTGGAATATTTCATTAATGATTCATTTCTTTGCAGACCTTTGGAGACTTACAAATGCGGTACCTGTCCTTTGCACCTCTCTTATCAATAGTTGCATTTTTTGAATTTCTCACCTGTTTTCATATTTATCATCGAAAGCGATTAATTGTTAATTTGCATACAATGCTTGGAAATCCACCAAGTTGTCTCTGGAAGTATGTTTGATGCATTTGACAAAAGTGTAATTACTTTTTTGGCTTGATCTTCTGCTACCTTTTGGCTTGATCTTCTGCTATTAGCTTGATCTTCTGCTACCTTTTGGCTTGATCTTCTGCTACCTTTGGAGATTTACAAATGCGGCACCTGTCCTTTGCACCTCTCTTATGCCTTAATTGTATCATACAGTTTAGTTGCTAAATCAATTATAAGGATAGAGTTCAAAGCAGTTCGTTTGTTTGGACGAAAAGAAAAATTATTTAAAGGTATTTGGGATATCCAGTGAATTGGTATTGGACGGCATGTTGGTATATTATTACACCGGCCTTATGTCTTGTTAGATTTATTCCAGTTTTTCTAAAATATAATTAATTGAACTTTTCACAAATACTCCAGGAAAATAAGTACAATGAGGGAAACGGGTTGCTTTTGTTCCATCATTTCTCCTTTCAGTTATCTGGAGGAACCGGTCTATTTGTCATGAGTAGAAAGTTCTACAGGTCAGTGACCAATTCAGCACCCCATTTGTTAAAAGTTTTGTAAATTCCTTGAGAATAGAAATTATAAATTTTAAATTACAAATTTTGCAGTCTTAAATGTTACTCTTGTTATAATTTAATATTCAAATAAATTTTCATCTTTTTTGAAGGAATTAAATTCATAGGAACCAAAGATCAATATTTCTTGATGTTTACCTTGAACAATAAGCATTACATGTTGCAACCAATGGCTAGTAGAAGTGATTGAAGCCTCGTTTGAATTCAATCCTAATAAAATTGAAAGAAGTAGAATGATTAGATTTTAGTGATTAATTTCTTTTAGATTTCACCGTAATACTTCCATTTTCAGTCACGTTCTTGTTTCAACACTGATCACGTCCGTTCCATTAAGCGTAATCATTATCACCGTGATGTTTCACGTCTGGAATGCTTGCCTTAGAAAGAAGTCCATCAGGTCATTGTTCCTTCCTGATCCTCACTGGACACCTGAGTTAAGCGTCAATCGCCAAATGGCGGTACACGCAGAACGAGCCGCACGTGCGATCATTTAATCGTCGAGAAACATTCTTCCTATCCGTTGCTATCATAAAATTATGTTTTAATTTCATCATACAAACAGTTTCTCAAAGTCGCTTCTGACAACAATGCTGCTAAGTAATTAATTCAATTAAAATCGGGGAAATGGTGGCAGGGAATAGTTCAACACGTGCAGATACAAATACAAGACAGAAATAAGTTGAAACTTTATCACAGAATTCTTTTGACAAATAATTGTCTTTTATAATTTCAACTAGTTAAAAAAAAAAATAAAATCAATGGCCGCGATAATCTATTTTATATTCTTTTAAATTATAATATTAAATCACTTCGATGCAATGAGAATAATTTAATTTGCTCTTAAAATTTCAAAAAAAGAAAAAATTATTGAATTGGCTAAATTTCATTTTACATGAAATTTCATCGTTTGGGATGGTAGTAAACAATGTACAGGTAATTATAGTTATGGCCAATGCTTCACCTGCTCATTATTGTTTTTTTTTTTTTGCTATGCGATTTTCCGACAAAAAATTTTAACTTTCCTTCCTTCCATTCGTCAAAAAGAAAAAAAGCACATTGATCGTTTATTGTTGGTCTTGCTTTCATTCGCGGATATCAATAAAAAATTTTGAAATGAATTCTCACTATTCACTCGGAAGAATTCAACAATTTTGAAATTTTTTGAAAATTAATTCACGTTCGTATAATTTATTTCTGCATTAGGAAATCAATTAATCGCTTGAAAAACAATCAAAAACAAAAACAGAAATTGTTAATTAAACATATTGCATAGTAAAATCAACTTTTGCTTGCAATCAATTGAATAATCATTTCGTATCATCAATGCTTTTCAATTCTTTAGTTTACAATTCGATTTATTCAAATTTTGCTGAAATTCTAAAGCAGAAATTGAAGAAAATTTGGACGATAAAATATTGTCGATGGAAATTAGACATAAAACAATTCATTTCAATTTTGCTATATTTTGGCGACAGTGAAGGCAATGATTTTTTACCGTACTTTTTGTAGCTAATTAAATTGAAAAAAAAAAAAGGATTGAGTATGAGATTTGAGAAGGACAATAGTGGCTGTGGTGGTTCACCGATCTGGGAAATGAACCGGGGAGGGACGATTGTTGTAGTAGAGCCCACCCGATAATGTGCTGGGAATGTTTTGCATGGATTGTGGTCATTGTTGGGGATTTGACCATGACAGGGACATTTCATTGAGGTGGGGATAGGATTTGAATGGTGAATGATTACACCTTGGTCCTTAGCGACCGTCACCATCATTGGTTACCATGTTTTGATGGGCACTACAAATTATCTTGAAATTTAATGCTTCTTTTGTTGCTAAGCTAAATTACAATGAATAATGAAGTACATTTACAATTATCCTTTCAATTTCACAATTTTCACTTTCGCTTTTTTTCAAGTTTTAACAAAAATAAATTGCATTACAATATTTTGCATTTATCGCATGATTTAACATATTTCAATAAATTTTGTAGAAAATGAATTGCGGATATAGTGCATAATTTGACTAATTTTAACATAGATATTTTTGAAAAACGAAAAGCTTTTGTGTTGCAAATATTTTATCAAAAAATTAAAATTTTCAAAAACTTTTTAAAATTATATTTGTTTGTGATTTTTGTAAAATAATTAAAAAATCGCAAATTTTGATGAATTTTTGAACTGGAAAATTACAAACAATATTTTATACGAGGTTCCATGTGAATGAGTAATTAGTTCAGGAATTGCAAATTAATTTCGATGAATGTATTATCGAAAAGCGAGATATGTAAGGTTACCTTATTGAAACCATTCAATTAGCATCATGGTGTTAATTGGCTTTGAATGGAATTAATAACTGAAGTACCATGAAAAAATAATTAAAAGCGTTTCCAGTGGTTTCTCTCGTAATTATTTTCAACGAATGAATGAACAATCATCATCGAAGGGATCATGCAAGAACAATGCTTCTCGTGCAGCATTTCCTTGATACCCAGGTGTACTTGTTGAATTAACCCGAGATTAGTGTTGTTCTCGTCACTTCAACCTTTCATACAGAATTTAAACCATACAACACAATTCCCATCCTAAATTTATTTGTTACAAAAATTTGGAATGTTGCAACGGAAGTGGTACATGGATATGCTAATTAGCATAATCCAAGCATTTCAAAAATCGCATAATTGCAAAAATGAAATGATGCGAATTTGCTATGTTTTCCATCCTCTCATGATTGAATTTCGCGGAAGGACTCGTAATTCATGAAAAGCGGTCGAGTGTTTTGAACTGAAACAGATTGAAAATGGTAACCTTGATAAACAAACAAATGCGTTATTTGACCAAATTCATATAAATTTCATTGCAATACCCAAAGCAAAATGATTGTATACTACATTTGTACGTCTAACCCATTTGTCGCCAAAATGACAAAGTTAAAGTCACAAAGCCGGCGATCCACAACACCATTCCTTGTTTATTATCCCACATGAATAAAGGTTTAATTACGCAAGTTCGAGGTTGCGGTCAACTCAACACAGCAATCAAGGATCCTACGGCATTTGCTTCAAAGGAAAAGAGAAATAAATTCTCCACAACAATTCTGGTGCCACGAGCCGGGAATAAAAATGGTAAAGAGATACTATTCCAAATGAGACTCTTTTAAATTGATAGCTCCTG
The DNA here is from genome assembly GCA_013365335.1 of Madathamugadia hiepei. NCBI lineage: Eukaryota > Metazoa > Nematoda > Chromadorea > Rhabditida > Onchocercidae > Madathamugadia > Madathamugadia hiepei. Next base: position 34,766 of record JABVXS010000283.1, read on the forward strand.
ATATTGGTAAGTTCTATTGGTTTTTCCACATTGAATAACCATAGGAATCTTGTTCAGCTGGTTGAAGCTCCAATTGCAAAAATTCGTAGCAACTCCTCACAATGATCAGAAAGTGTAAACGGACCGCGATATAATACGCCGTTCAAGCTTTTGTCTTCTTTCGAATGAAAGCTTTGTCGTTTCCTTATTGGGTGTAAGGACTTCGTGATGTGGATATAATGTACAACACCTTCTTGATCCTATTCGGAGTAAATTCTTCCATCACATCATGCGTCAATTGTTCCCGAATGACATTATCATAACTTTGAAATAGCTATGGTTTATCTCGTAGTCGTTTTTCCTTGAAAATTCTTTCTTGTTTTTCGTATTCCTCGTGTTGTCTTTCCTCCAACAATTGAGAATCCTGTTCGTTAACTTTTAGTTCTCTAATCTCGCCAAGCGCCTTGATGATTCGTCCTTTTGTGGGATTAGCGCTTAACAAGATGCTGACCGACATTGTTGTCGGTATGCTCCCGGCTCGTGGCACCAAAATTGTTGCGGAGAATTCATTGCTCTTTTCCTTTGTAGCAAATGCTGTAGGATCCTCGATTGCTGTGTTGAGTTGATCACAACTTCGAACTCGCACCTTTGAACCTTTACTCGTGTGGGATAATAAAGAACGAAAAATCGAAAGTATCTGCGAAGAAGTAGGCGTTGGAGCGGGTTGAAACGGTTTATCCCAGCTGTGAACTGAATAAAACACTTCGACGATGCCGATATTACATTAATGTTGGTCACATTTTCAGGTAACATATCATTTCATATATATTTAAAGTCAGTTTTGGAATTTTATTTTCAAATTTCATAAATACTTTGTTTGCTTCAAATTATTAAAAAAAAAAGCACTGTAAACCGAAGGTTTTATCAGTGTCGTACAAATAGATTTATCAGTGTAATGAATATGATAAAATTGTTGGAAATGAAATTTATCTTCTCGGTATTACAACAAATTTTTCCAAAACTTTAAAGTGCTAAATTCAAATTTCAGTATTTTTTACCGAGATTTTTTTCAAATTTATCAAATTTTCTGTTAAACAAGAATTAATTTTGCAGCTAGATTTTTGCATGTCCGTTATTGTCAATGTAATTTTCAGCTAAATCAATGCCATTTCAATTTTGAAGAAACTAATAAAAATAATGAGGAACAATAAATGAAGACATGGTAATTGTGATTTCATAAATTTCATGAATGATTATGGTAATTAGCATCATTAAATTCTGAAATTATTACTTTCTCCTTAATTGGAATGGATTACTTCCAGTGGTCGTCAATTTAATCCTCATCACATTTCTCAATAAGCTAACAGTGCAACAATATCAGAATTCAAACTTATTCAAGTTAGCATTCAAGAATGCTGATATTTTAAAATTTCTAAATTAGTGTACATAAAACGGAGCTTCTAATATCATTGTTGAAAGTTTATATTTGTTGTTCTCACTGGTATCCTAGCTTCCAGAACTGATTTCTGGAGAAAAAAAAATGCTTGCTTTCCTTGATGTACTGATCGACGTTTTTCAAATAATATTCGTAAGGTTCGAATGAAAAAAAAAAATGCTATCATTAGTAAGGGGATGAGATAGACCTGAATTACCAGAGATCTTATTGATTTCTTTTGTTCCGATCAATAAATTTAAAACAAACAAATTCACAATTCATTTTTAATCAATGAACTTTTCCTTCGTACAAATAGTTGAAAGGTTTGATACTAACTAATTAAGAATTGAAGGTAAACTTACGAAGGTGAAACAATTTAAACTAAATAATATGACTAGACTATCGTGTAAATTATCGGCATATTCAAATAAATGCAATCGTCTTATTTCATTTTTTCTCGGTTGTAACTTTTCTTCGGGATCATTTCCTGTAATTTCAATTTAATGATTTGTTAATTTTCGTGCAAATGATAAGATGTCGTGCAATGTTTCCTCACTCTTCCATGGAAATAAGAATTAATTAAATGCATTGTTTTCCTTTATGCTAACTTATTCAGATTCAATGAAATCTGAATTGAATATAAATGTTCAATGAATCATTTTGAACTTCTGCACTTCTAATAGTTCTTCCCATCGAAAATCGAAAGTTTAAATTAATTTGTTTAATAGTTTTTGCTAACCTTTGAAAGTTATATTGTAGCAAAGAATCTCGAAAAGTTCAGCTTGAAAAAAGTGCATTGAGAATAATATTCGGGAATTCCATCCTATTTTTAGTCTTACAACCGCTCAAACATGAAACTGTGAATCATTAATTATAATTTAATTTTCAAGAGTAAGTGGTTTTTCATTTCCGTTAAATGGCAGACATAATTAGTTAAATGAAGTAAAACACATGCATGCATCATCACTCCGCCCTTTATTTTTTTTCCACAAATTTCAAAAAAATTTAATCTGTTTTAATGTTCAATGATAATGAAAATTCAAAATTAATTAGATTAAAATTATCATTTAAATTAAATTATCCACCAAGCAATCATTTGCAATGATTAGTGATAGGATCAAATAACCGAGCTATGCTAACAGTGATGTATGACCATAGTAGGTCTATAATGCCAGACAACTATACAACCAACGGAAGGGTTAGAGAGAGAGAGAGTGTGTGTATCCGCGGGGAAAGCCAAGACTGTAAGCATCGGAAGCGAAGAATAACTGTGATTGCAAACCCAGGCAGATGGAGCTCCTACTGCTTTGAAAGGTCAATCATTCGGGGAGGGTCACTCCGGTCAAAGCTTTCATCCTGAGGGTCTCCATGTAACGCTCCAGGCCATAGCAGAGTGATTAGTTCCACGTATGGTTTAGCTTACTTAAATAACCCCAATGGTTAGCAGATGGACAGCAGCATTCAACACGATGAAATCTTCAAGCCACTGAGAACAATTGATTTCACCGATGGTTCAAAAAACCATAAAATTCGTCAGGAAACGACGACAAAGAGAAAATTTGTTGATTTCAATTCAATTTCAAATGTATTGCAAGCATGTATGGTATAACTTTATGGTATATATATGCTACTCCCACTTCTTTGGATTCTCATCACCTTATTACTGTATTCGTATTCCCTCACGAATACGTGGAATCAATTCGTGCGTATTTATGCTTTACGTAGCGTTGAAGTTACTGCATTTTCACCCACTTTTTCATTTCGAAAATGCTTGCTGAATTTTTAATTTATTTGTTCAAAAAAATTTGATAAATTTTTTTTTAACCAATAATTTCTGATAAATTGTTTATGCCATCGTTGATTACTACTCTGATGCATTTCAGGATAACAACTACTGTGCACGAGGATATGGAAAATAATTAAGCTTTTTTTGGCTATAATCCACTTTTAATTGTTATTTTTGCCAACTGAAATAACCTAAAACAACTTTTATTAAATGAGCACTTCTAAAAATACACACCAAATTAAGGTCTTTTTTTCTTTTCCTTTTTTAAATTAACACTCAGTGATATCTGACAACATCCTTTCAGTCACATAAAAATGTTTAATTAATCAAATATGAAATGAAAAGTTTTCAAATACCAAGTCAAATTTAATTAATTTTTTTTTTCTTGCCAAATGACGTCAATTTTTGCATTGCAAAAAAAAAAATTTTTTTTTAACTTCAAATGAATATGGCTGAAAAAGGAAAAGCCTTACTGTTAGCTATTTGACAATTAAAGGGTAAGGAAGAAAAAAAAACTTGACATGCAAGTTGGAAAAATTTGAAATAAAAGTGGAGCAGTTGAAGAATTTCATGTTTTCAAAAAGTACATAATATTGGAGGATGTGATTGTTCATTTATTTTTTAAATTTCTTCTAAAACAATTTTATGTACTACAAGTAATGTGAAATGAAGTTGCACTTTTTAACAAAAAGCAAGAACACTTTTGGTTAAGAAAATAAAAATTTATGATGAAAATTTTCAAATTGCTTCTTTTTTTTTTGTAAACTTCAAATTATTGCGCATATTTTTTACATTTGAATTGTTCAAATTCCAAAAATTTTATGGGGAAATTTAAAACAAAACAAAAACATAATTTCAGGATTTTTTTTCTTTTTCAGTTTTTTTGTTTTTGTTTTTTCAATTTGCTTGATAAATACAGTGAGATAAATTTAATTAGTTTAAAGCTTTATTTAAGCTAAAATTAAAATAACCAAAATTTCAACATGAAAAATATTATTTAATTAAAATTTAAAGTAGCACAAGCTGATAATGTTATCACTAACACAGTAATCCGAAGATAATTCATTTTTGCACGAACCAATATCATATTGTGATAATAATATATTAGCAGTGTATTTTTACAGCTGAAACTAAATTTAAAAAGTTTAATTGAACTTTCTCTCGGAAATGAAATGAAATAGTGTTAGAGGGTTAGATTGATTAGGAAGAAGCATACTGTAAATATGTGACGTTTGGCACCACTGGAACGTAGACGTAGCTCGTACTTCACGTAGATATGTTGAATGTATGCAACGACAATGAACAATACAATCAGACCAAGGATGACAAATGATGAATAACGGGACACTAATGCTTGTCTGAAATTAATTAGCATGAATTAAATAGAAGACAAACTAAAATAACATTTTTGATAATTAATTATATTGAAAGTGGTGATAGCAACATGGTAAAATATCATATCAATTATGCTGTTTGCATTCATTTCAAATTCCAAGTTTCTTTGGAAAACACTTGCGATAATTACACCTGGATAAGTTGTAGTGACGAACTTATCGTTACTAACTAACTGTGATACTACCGTAGCAAATATTTTAGTACAAAAAGTAACCTTCCGGGAAATTCGGTTGCATTTCGTCGCATCAATAGTTGGACAATTTCATTGGCACCACCGTTGTTGGTGACATTCGAAAAATTACCGATTCGTAACATATCGACGTGAATTGTTGATGTTGTTCATTTCATTTCTTATAAAAAAATGAACAACAAAAGCTGGGAAAATCGTGGTTGCTGAAAGTTTCCTTTATTGGATAATCCGCTTGCATGCAAACTGTCCGACAAATCCTTAAATTGATATTAAAAAATTATTGTGAAATCAATTTACATAACAAAAATTAACGAGCATTTGAAATGAATGAAATTTAATGATTCAATTGTTTTATTAAAAAAAAAAACCAAAAAATGATGAAATGTGCATTTTCCACTAAGCGAGGATAGAATAGGAAAAGCCGCTTAATCCTTGAAAAATTCCTTTTTTTCTCCTTCCTTTCCACTTATTGCATTCTCTTGATAAACAATTCCGAATGAAATTTAAATTTTATTAAATCAAATTTAAATTTCATTATCACTTAAAAAAAAACAGAAACATCGAAACATGGGAAAGGTGAAAATTGCAAAGTCAATTATTCTCACACCGCTTAGGCTTCATTTAAAATTGAATAGCTCAACGGACAATCCTTCATTGTTCCGTTCTTCTTTTACTTCTTCCTTTCACAATTCCATAAATCAATAATTTATTGAAAAAAAAAAAAAAAAAAAAAAAAAAAAAAAAATAAAAAAAAAAAAAA
>JABVXS010000284.1:0-40258 GCA_013365335.1 Madathamugadia hiepei
AATGAACTTGGTTGAAATAAAACAAATCGCTAAAGTTCGGAATGGAACTCATGGCCGATAATGAACGAATATCAGGACACAGGTAAGCATTTCATTAACAACACAAGTATATTTGGATCATCATCGCTCTCTTCACTGAAGCACCGGTCCTATCACTTTCACCTTGTCATTACGAGATATTTATTATTTCTTTGCTTGTTGCTCATTTCCACGTTTAATTCCATCATACTAAGGAAATCTGAGACTGTATTTCTTTATTCGTTTTCGCCATAAATTCGATTATTCTGCCATCTTATTTCTTGATCACTCTCTCTCTATCATATTTATCAAACATTTATTTTTCTCTCAAACATGTTTTGAAGTTATGCAAATGATGACAACCTCCGCTCCGTTGAAAATACCAAATCAGATAAAGTAGGAGTGACCACTTGACAAAACTATTTATACTTTTGAAAAAGGAAAAAAAGCTCACTTGACCATTATGGTGGGTCTTCCTAATAACCATTGTTCCAGAGAATACTGTGTACCAGAAAAGACGTTGATTCCTTCAAGATGCTTCTTGTTTTATATTATTCAGCACAAGAGATTAAATTCGTAAGTTTTCAGCATATTTGGTGGAACCACATTTTCTTTTGAATACCATAAAAGAATCGCTCCGGATTAACAGTTAAGTAGTTATCCTCAGCGTTGCTCGTACGCTGCTAACCATTCACAATTGAAATTATTCAAAATCCAATCAACGATTTTTGGTGTCAGTCATGTCTGTCAGGAAAGCTATGTTTCGTGTCATTTGACGGTGACAAATGTTGATTGGGATTCTGTTGTGCTTATACAATAGTTAGAGAGTATAAAATACGCTTTAAATTGATAGGCATTAAAAGTATGGATCATAGCGATCTTTTACTGTATAAGAAAATATTAAAATATCTTATTTCAAATAATCACAACGTCTTATTTTGAAACAGTTAAGCAAAAGCAGAGCTAAAATTGCCTTAATCGCTTGTGATTTTGCAGACAGCAGTATATATAGTTGAAAACGGACAACGCAATATCTTTATAGCCGTCTTCACCACCAAAAATAACACTGGTTCATCCTCAATAAAATTTCAAAAAAAGCTCAAAGATGAATGCGTAAGTCAAAAAAAAACAATAAATGAAGATAATCAACAAAAAATTTTGTAAAACCCTTTTTTTTCTCCAATAACGACAGATTATTAAAACAAATAAGATATTAAATCACTTTTTTCAAATTATTTTCGATGGGTGCTTCTTTAGTAAAAGGTATTAGTTCCTTGTAAGGCTCAGGCATAAACTGCTTTAGAATTTCCGGAACACGAATACCGTTCTCTTCTTGATAGTTTTCCAACAGGGCACATAATACACGTGTGGTTGCACACATTGTACCATTCAACATATGTACGTAAGATACCTGTATAAAACAAATGAATAAGCCTAAGTCAAGTGAAAGAAGATTTCCATTAAAACAGATTCGAATTAATCAAAACTCTCCAAGATAAAAATTTGCCTACCCTTCAAACTTTTAAAAGGTTTCTGAACCTCCTCTCCTTCCTCCCAAAACAAAAAAAAGAAAAAGATAAAACATACTTCACCATCTAGTTTCTTCGTTTTCCCATAACGGATTTTCAAACGACGAGCTTGGTAATCGGTACAGTTTGAACACGAAACCAATTCTCTGAACAATTGTTATTTAACGGCAATATTGAAGGCGAGTTTGCAAAAATTTATATGAAATAAAAAACAATTTCTCGACAGAGCACACAAAAAAAAGGAATAAAAAGGACCTAAATGCAGCACTGCCTGGAAACCAAGCTTCCAAATCAAGCTTCTTTGCTGCTGCATTATTTAGTTCTCCCGAAACAATAGATAAAATTCGAAACGGTATACCAAGTGCTTTACAAAATTCTTCAGCATTTTCAACCATCTGTAAAACTGATAGAACAACTATATTACGTTTCAGGAAAATACATCAAAAACAGATTAAGTGATTTTTGAATACATCTTCCTGTCCAATTTCCACTCTTATTTCTTTTGAAGCCACACAATTTTTCCAAAACATAATGATCGACCTCGTGCTACCATTGACGAATTTGCAGAAAATTAAAATTTGTACAACAAAAAAAATCACGGAAGCTTTACTAAAGCGTTTTTTTCTTTTTTTTTAAACCTTTTGCACAGCAGTTTTAGAAGAATAAGCAAATCCAAGATAATCAACCTGTCCTTGCAAATTTCCGCTAAGCCAAATTGGCATCCACTCTAAAAAACACCCTCAGCTATTTTTTGAATCTCAAAAAGTTGCAATCATTTTCGTTTAGATCCATTTTGTAACATGACTATTTCAACAGCAAAAGAAATAACATGATTACCTCATCAAGCATTTTCCAGCTTTCGTCATCATATGGAGAGCACAAAACAAACTGCTCAACTTTTTCAAACTGATGTACTCGAAATATACCACGAGTATCTCTGCCATGGCTTCCAACCTAAAAGTTTTTGACAAAGTTAAATTGTTCATTCTGACGTGCTGTTGAATGGCATCAGATAAATTATAACCTCTTGGCGGAAACAAGATGATAGACCGGCATATTTAATAGGCAGATCAGCTTCACCAATCCATTCATTTCTGTGATAAGCCGCAATTGGTTGTTCGGATGTGGCTATGAGATATTTCTCGTCACTTGTTTCGTCTCCAATAACTTCGGAACCTTTTCCAGTAACCTGCCATAACCTTTCTTGATGAAGTAAAACAAAAAATTAGCAGTGAGTCTAATATTATAGAAGAAAGACCTTGTACAGCTCTTGATCGAATTGATTAAGTTGTGCAACTTCTTGCATTATTTCCTTACGCATGAAGAATGGAGTGTACAATGCAACGAAGCCTTTGGAATGTAGCATTTGCAAAGCAAGATGGATAACTGCTTGTTCCAAAAAAACTAACGGACCCTAAAAAAATGTCTTTTTTTCTCAAAATGTAAATGATTTGAATTAATATCAAAAGTAATGAATTGGACAAACCTTCAAGAAATACCCGCGACCACCAGCGACACAAGTTCCACGATCACCATCAAACCCGTCAATCATTACACAAAGGTCTATCTGAAACAAAATCAGATAGAAAAAAGGATATGGAATACAACAAGTCGATGACTACCCATTTTTAAAGAATCCACTCACAGACAGAAATCTCTACATGCACTGTTATCATAATGTTTCTTTTTATTGTTTCTGATGATCAAACGAGTTATAGCTTGAAAAATGACTCTAGCTATGCATCCATTTAAAAGACAATAAGACAATGATAAATTGCTTTCCAAACTAAGTCTCAAGTACTTACATGTGAATATTTCTTCGTGGTTTTAATGTCACCAAAGCACTTTTCCACTCTATTATTGTCTTCATTATCACTAACGGGTACTGTAGGATGTATGATATTCCCTATCTGAATAAGTGCTTGATGGCGTTTTGCTTCAAGCTTCTCCATTTCTGCCTTCTTTTCCGCAAGCTTCTCATCAATTACGCTCTTCAGTTTTTTAATTTGCAATATTTTCAAACACTGCAAAAAATTAATCAGATAACTAGAAATTGGTTATTAACTTACTAATTTAAGAATCTAACGAACAAGTTTTCACAATTTAAAAAATGATAAAAAATATTAATCGAATGAAAAAACTGCATACATGAATGTCACCAGCACAGAGGACTTCCAAGCGTTCTAAATAATCGATAGGTACTACATTATCAACGCCCAATGCTTCTTTTTTCTAAAATTCTCATTATTCACACTGACAATGTTGAGCACCAAAAGAATAATTAAGAAATAATAGAACGTGCCTTCATTTTTTCTCCAATGATTTTGCTGCATACATTAATTAACCTGTTGAGATTGTCTGCACCGAAACGACCTGTAATTTTTTTTTGCAAACAATTTTTCATCAAAATAGTTTGGTGAAGCGAAATATTTATGGACCTGATTCTGGTGTAGAAGTTCGAATTATTTTTTACATCGCTGCAAAATAAAATTCATCTTTGCTGCACTACGCATTGCTTTCAGATATTTAACGGGCTTCGCGGAAAAAAAAATTATATATTTATATATCGTAAAACATCAACTTCATCGCTGTATTTTCCATCCTTTAAAATACTAAAATCTCAGGACCCTTTCTTCGCATGAAGTAATTTTCGTAACTAGAACTTTCAACTTCAAATGTAGATGGCTACCGATATTCTGTAATTTTTTTGGCATCTTCCGACGTCTTATATCTCACTTGTTTACAATGGTGTAAGTAGAAAAAAAAAACATGAAACTCAAAGAATTCCCAGTCACATATTTTGCCAAGTCACAAGATTTAGCAAAATATAAAGCAAAACAGCGATCTAGTTACAGCTTACCTTTTCAACATCGATTAGAAAAGTAAGAAACCAAAAATCTATTAAGTGAAATACTGGTTGATATAAATATTACAGCAATACGGTCTAATCACTTAATTTTTAAGTGGGATTCGTATTACGCAGCTTTAACTCATTAATTTTCTATTTCAAAAGAGCTCTTTATTTCAGAAGTAAACTGAAATTAATCTAAAAGGCGAAACAGATAACGCCCAAAAATGATGCCATAAATCATAAATTCTCTAAAATTTCATTCAACACAAAATTTGTTTCTAACCTCTCCTCCATCGCCGATCAAAGTCGATAACATCATCAACAAGTTTAATATCTTTATACCGCATTCGTTGCGAATCTCGCACCAGCTCCGGATCGTTGCCTTTCTCTTCCCGAAACAAATCAATATTCAAAACCATCCTAAAATAGTAAGACGAATACCACAATTCACCAAAGTTTACTGCAACCAAATTATCGCGAATTCAATGGAACACAAAAAACAAGCACTAGAACTCATAAAATATGACTTGATAACGAATTATCATTAGAAGTGTGACGAGAACATTCACAGGTGTGAAAGATGCATTCACTCAGGGTTGGCTAACATTATATAGAGCACTCCTTGGTCCACCTGCAAGTTCCACGTGAAGTACCAGCTCGCCTACAATGAACGGTAACCTAATTGTTTAGCATACCTATTACAAATTTCAAATCAGCGCAACACCTACTTTTTAGCTTTTTAGTAATAAAGTTCCACCAAAGCTATGAAAAGTATTTTTCCCGTCGGTAAACATCAGTGAGCAAATATAGCTACTTCTAGCATCTATTTATCCAATGCGCAGTCTTTCAATGTTCTACGTTCGTTCATATATATATATGATGCCTATCAGAAAATACGGTGTTTTATCATTTCGCGACATTCAACATTCAACAACATAAGTAAATAAAATACAATAGCACAGCACAGATACCTGTTTAAAAACAGAAACAACGCATTTAAATGTAAAATGCTCGACTGTTACGAAAGATGAGGCTTGCAATAAACAATATGCTGGACATCTTTATACACCACAAAACAACAAGAAAAGGTACAAAGCAAGAAAAAGTTTCAAAAAGTGTCAATTTGCAAAGAAAACAGAATGGAATCAATTATTCGCAAACCGACATCACTCGTCTAAAAACATCTGATAAAAACATTTCAAATATCAAAACATGTTGGTGTGCAACTTCACAAACCACTAATAACGAGACTTTGTCCATATCGTAGTTTATCACCAGCGCGAACTGCAAACTGCAAAGTTGGAGGCGCTTCGAATATCTGCAAAATAACAAATATTTGATTAAATGTATTATTGAAACAAAAAATTTTGAGGAGTTTAATCCATCATTACTTCCCCAACAATAAAACGTATTAATTCAACAATAAAACCAAATGAATTAAAGGTAATGACATGCGGACTGACTGATTGCGAAACAGTAGTACCTGATGTGTTTGACAAAAAACTGGCAATTCGATCAGTGTTGCCTAATTCACTCCAGTGGAATAAACAGATAACTAGTGGAAACCTACCAAAACAACCGTTGATCCTAAACGAAACTCCCCAACCTTATCGCCAGGCAGATATGCATGTTTCATTTCTGCAGTTACTGGCAATGCTTTCTGCACATCCTTCCGCATACGTTTGATATTTGTATGCAGTAACGGGTCCTAAACTAGACAAAATGATAACGCAATTTCTACGAGAATTAGATTATAATGTAAGTGACAAAATAATCTTCGAGAAATAAATTGAAAAGACGGTAATTTCCAATGTCCCAGCAGAAAATTCGACTCATTAAATCCACTACTCTATGAAATTTGAAAAATATGTTGACGTACCGCGTCTATCGAAATATCTCCAACATTTGTAGCTGCGACTGCACTCATTGCAAAAAAACCGTGTTTCCATAATCCTTTCAAAACAACTCGTTCATTGATACAAAACAAATGTGGAATGCGATGTAAAAATGATGGCCTTACCGTCAGTAATAATCCTGAAAAATATGTTGACGTGACTGTGAAAAAGGTGACGAATGACTGCACGCTATGAAGAAACAGATAAAAAAAAATCATACAAATGTAACATAATTTTACCCTAATAATAAAGACTATGAAAAGGGAAAATGAACTTGCCCGGAAAATGTATTTCCTCACTTGCCACCCACTTTGTAGGAGCATGAAACCCGTGATAATTGCCTGGAGCGAGATAAAGAACCACTTGAAAAAGCTCGTGCCCTTTCTACAGTTCATCAATATGAGAAATGATGATGTTTGCATCCATTGAAGTATAACAGAATATAGAATAACTTTGCCAATTTATTGGAAAATATCTCTAAAACATAAAATTAACTTTTCTGTTTTCCATATTGACAGGTCCCAAAAAGTCGCTAATATCATAATCATGGCCTTTCACGAATTCAATGCGTCCCTCATTTACTTTACCATAATGAATTACAATTCCGTCAGCTGGAGAAACCTGTAAAGAAGGTCAACTAAGTTCTTCACAAAAAATTACAGGAAATTGAAAATACTGAAATTACAATATAGATTTTGTCAGTTTATAAAAAAATCTCCCTGCATTACTTCCAATGATGGCTATTAAGAATTTTCTTTCATTCAAAAACTGAACATAGAAAGAGCTACAAACCAAGTCTGCATCACTAATAGGCCTAACTGCAGATTTCAATGATCTGTTGAAAAAAGCTGCTAACGTCGGATAAGTTGACAAATCTCCCACTTCTGCTTCATCCATTCGACAATCACATAGTCGAACATACATATCTGAAAAATTATTTTACTGTGAACATCGGAGAGGTTTTCTTGTTAAACAGAATACACCCGTGTCTATTTAATAAATTCAAACTGGTGAATATATAGCTTGGATGCTGAGGTTTAGTAGCCATGAGAAAAGAGCAGAACCATTTTCAATCGACTCATTTATTGCAACCTTTCTCAATGAATGATTCCCGTGACATTCATTTAACTTTTCTCCACCATAATTGTTTGTTAGTCCCATGAAAAATTGTCGTACTTATTGCAGATAATTTTTCTTTTTATTGCAGAGAATAAAAAAGGAATAAAAAACTAGCAAAATGTATGATTAATAAACAATAAAAAAAACTAACAAAATGAACGTGAAATTGTAAATAAAAAAAACTGACCAAATATTTTCGGTCTTAACCACAGCGGAATGTTGATATTAGCAAGGCCACCGGCAAAACGTGAAAGTGTATTCAGCGGTAGGGAAGAATACACACGTAACTGGAATGATTTCATTTTCCTTTATTGATACTACTGCCGATCATATAATAAAAGGACAAGAAAATAACGGAAATAACAGTTACACAAGTATTTCAGCTGTTTCGATTTATATTAATTGATTGAATTTTCAGCTTCATCTAAATACTTTTTGGACATTTTTTAAGCCTTAAAAATGACGAAATATGGAACAACTTCAGAAGCTAAAAAATGAAAAAACTAAAGAAGTTTTTGCTAAATTTTACGCTTAATATATTCACACGATAAATTAAGCACCCAGAACCACACCCGGAAAAATTAAAACCCTTCCAAAAATCAATTTACTTTCCAATCAGAATAATATTTCTTCCCATCTTGTAATTCTCGATAGTCTGGAAGAAACAAATTATATAAATAAATGGTACCACTACCAGCAACAAAAACCATGGTTGTCCATTTCAACAGTCTGTAACACTGATGAAACGCAAATTTCCGAACATTTTTTTTAGTACTGCACACATTCGTAGTAGCATAAGCCTGAAACAAATAAAGCTTTCATCTTTAATTATGAGCAAATAAAAAATTAAATCTAAAAAAATGAATATAATTTTTCACAGCTGAAAATTAAATGTTTGGTTTTTGTTTGGTTCTTGCACTGGTTTCAAAATGAACGAAAAGAGAGTGATCAGGTTCATTCATATTTTGTTGACAAGAATGGTATATTTAAATACCTTCAGTGAACTAAGGCATTATATCATGCAAATTAAAATCCAGATTCATCATATTCTTCAACAGAGACAACTAACTAAACCCACTGGCCGATGCAAAAACGAATAAATTATCTGTGAATAGTTCACTCAATCGGAGCTTCATAAAACTATTAGTGGGTTCAGGTAAGGCTTTGTGAATTATAAATTTGTGAGTGTATAAAGACAACTAGCCATATCTCGAAAGGTTATTTACAAATGGTAATGATTTGGAAACAAATCTACATTTTTATATAACTTTCAACACAAGCAAACTTCAACCTAAAAATTGTGCAAAACTTACTGCGTGACAGCCAAAACTTATCCGTTTCTGCAGAAAAAGTTTGCGAACGTGGATAATGAAACATTGCTGTGCCAACATCAATTGCTATAAGACCCTAACTTGTATAACTATTCATAACAGAGGAAACGCACTTCCTTTTGTAAAAGCCTCTGCAAAAACCAAAATTTATTGAAAAAATTCAAATGAATTATGATAAATATCAATTTCACCAGATAGTTCAGAAGGCCTCGAATTGTCAAAGTTCGTGATAAACAGATCACATAATTTTAAACTTTATTATTTCATCAAAAGAACAGAAACAAGTAGGAAAAATACATCTTCCTCAAATCATTTACCCAAAATAAAAAAAATCATGTATCAGCACAGATTAGAGGTCGCAAGGTGGCTAAAGCAATTGGTATAGCTTCTTCCGTTCGGATGATTCGACTTCCTTGTCTAGGCACAACATTCAAATAATGTTCAAAAAGTTCATCAGGAGTTGTACAACTAATATTTTTGTCCGCATCTATGGCTGCTTCCAAGCCTTCCAACCCGCCGAAAACAATTAAGACCCGGCTGAAAAATTATTTGAATAACAATAGACAACTTTATATAAAAATTACTGTTGAACTATTGTCGTCGTTCACTTAATTAATTCTTGAGGACCTGAGATGTAATATGGCAAGAAAATGGCATATCAAAGATCTTGTCCCAATTCCCTCCACAAAAACATCATCTAAAATGAAACTTGCAAGTGAAATCTAAAAAGTTCCTTCAATAGCAATTATAATATTCATGTTACTTGAGGAACGAAATAGCTCACTTCCTTTCAAGTAATGGCATTTCGAATTTGCTCACTGGTTTTCCTCGCTCTGAGGTCCCAATGATAACATCATACTCTCCAGCATTCAAAGCATCGTGAAGACTTAGAGCAATACGCACTTTATAGCCCCAGTATAATCCAGCTTCGCGCTTTATTTGTTCGGAATCCACCAAACATCCATGATATCGCTTCCTTTCTGAAGTGAAGAAAAATTTTGGAAAATTACTTGCGCTAAAACATCATTTATTTGTATCTTTTACTGCTCATAACATCGCTAGACATTCTGCTTTTGAATTATTTCGAGTTGTTTGAAAATCCGAACAATTCCTAAACCAACTGTTCTTGACAGTTGAAAATGAATCGATCAGCAGAAAAAATTAAAAATACCAACAAACAGACAAATACAAAGTACTGGAGAAATGGAAGGATAAGAAATAAAACTGCTTTTTGTGATTTCATGTTCGACCAAACAACAATAACGCAAAATTAATATCCTACCACAACCATGTAAAACTCAGCAATTATTTCACTTATTTTCAGTTCACTGAGTCATTATTTTGAACTGATGACTTCCTCAACAAAATGAATATGGCACAAAAGTGTGAGGAAATATAAATACCCGAATAAATATCCAATACTTTTACAGTAACACGTGTCCCAACTTCGAGTGCGACCTCCTCATTAATTTGAACTTCCTAAATTCGAAATATTTAATACCTCGCGGTAAAACAATACCACGATTTCAACTATGAAAATTAGACAGAAAAACGAGTAAAAAGTATAATTTTAATTTCATATTTTGTCTGAAAATGAACTGACCTTGTAAAGACCGATGTCACAAACTGGTCCACGACCGTCTTTAACAGCTTTATTTAACACTACACCTTCTCTATACGGAACACTAAGATCTGATGCACGTAGATGATGAGGACAATCTAGCGGATTTAGGATACCTGAACTTGATAGGGAATACAGTACTTAACAATCTTACAAAATGAAACGTTATGACGTTGAAAACAACGTCTGAAGCAAAATTACCTGCATATTGCAACGTCTTTTGAAGAGGAAATAAAGCTTTTCTCAAGTATTGTGGACATTCCATAAACTCCAAGATTTTTGCCAGATGAAAATTACATTCCACGTTGCCACTGTGAACCGGCAGTTTTGAACACCACTGTCCACTGCAGTAATCTTGGCGTTGCCTAAAGATTGATACAACAGAAGCAAATGTAAGCGTAAAAAATCTCTTGAAAATCGGTTCTGAGATGATTCGGTGAACCATTTAGTACGTGGATAGGAAAATGGACCAACTGTGGCTTCATTTGAGCTCTTTCATCATAAACAATAATCTGATCGACGCAAAATATCGCAGCCGAACGCGCTATCTGTAATTTGCACCACCTAAGTACATCCACGGTGATCCAATGTTATCTCTTTATATTTTTCAGATGTTACAAAACATAGCATAAGAATTTACTGAACAATGGAATACGCATCACCGAATATATCAGTTAGTACATGCGAATACTAGCAGGTTCAAAATTATCTTGTTAAAAATCCCGAGCGAAAAAATAACTGTGACTCGATGTAACCAATTACAAATCACAGTATTTGATCTATAAAATTAATAGCTAAAAAATATGATTACCTGTCCAGCTAGATAGGTTCGTAGTTCTGAGCTTTGCGCATTATTCAATATTGACCCAGGAATCGCTATGCTTAATGTTAAGTTTCCTAAAATGATCAAAATGACAAAAAATTTTTTTATTCTGATGCCATTTCAAATAATAAAAACGCAAGTCATTAAATTTGCTCGTAATCAAATTAGAAAATGTCCGTTTGAGGATTAAAATTTTTGAAAGCTTAATATAATATGAAATTAATGCAAGACTCATGATATATTAAGTTTGCTGTAAGGTTAAACATCGCTTAAAAGGCCAAGCTATGCGTCGAGGATAATTACGAAATGTTCCTTTACTTATTAAACTCACCATTACTCTTTGTTTCATCCTTACAACCACCATTTTTATCCTCCGCTAAAGCATCACTAACTTCAGGCTTTCGAACCAATTGTTCCAATAGTTTTTCTTCACGAAATTGTCTCATTGCAGCCTTTCCTGATATTTATCGCTGTTCATACAATCAAATACATGACCAAATAATCAGCAACAATTTTATTGACCACGAGAAAGACGACGATGAAACAATTCCTCGTGTCTTCTGGAGAAATCCCTCACATTTTTTTTGAAATTAACAGCGATAACTTAACATTGTATTAATCATGCACTTTTCAGAAATCAGCTTGGTGTACTTTCAACTGTTAAACGACTCATACATACCAAATCATTTTCCATCAAAAACTATTCTTCGACTTCTTGAAGGAGTACCCTTTTCCAATTGTAACTGCAACTTACTCTTTCGCCATGACAGTTCCTTTCTTTTCTTGAACATATTTCCACCTCCATTCCATTTCTTCCTCAACCGCTCCTCATTGTAATCGTTAATCACTTCTCCCGACATTATTGCTGAAAGTATTGATATTTGAGGCAATCGTAACATGTTGAAACAATGGCCAAACACTCACATCTACTGTCTTTCGTTAATCTGCCACGAACCCTTCAAGCTTATCACTCGGAAGCACATTAAAATAGGGCAGGCGAGGAACCGTGTGTCCTCAGTGTGAAGTCGTCTAACCGTGAAATGTGTTGAATCTTGGATGGCTCTAGACGGGGGCCAATCGAAAAAAAAAGTGCTGCTAGTGTCGGTGTTCCAGTAGCTCTGTGTTGACCAGTCAACTTTTCGTCTGACTTGAAAGCCACATTGAAATATGAACTAATTTCTGTCATTTAGAGAAAAGAGAGTTGCAGAATCTTTGAATGCCGCATGGCTCATGTTGAATCAGACAAACATTTCTAATGCTTATTAATGGCTCTTCGTTCAAATTCAAATTTCTAGTCTTTCTATGTTTTTGTCTTCTAAAAGTCTCAAATTGTGTAACACATCATTCATTGGAACCATCCATTAACCGGGTGTTTTATTTCTCATTTCATTCCTTGGAAGTTGGCAGGAAAACTCTTACAGGTTCCTTTCGCTCAATTTTACAAACAGGCCACATTTGTTGATTAGTAGATGTTACTGGTGGATACCACTCGAACTCGTCTACAGCAAACTGAAAGTATTGAAATGTAAAAGTGAACCTCAGGAATTCAGGCGAAGAAGTGTTTACAGTAACACGAATGCCATAAGGGTCGCTGGTATGACGGCGCTGCTGTGCCATTAAATTCCACTGCGTACCGATGAATTTCGTAGGTTTCAGGCAGTGAAAGTTTTAGCTGAAGATGACTAGGCCACCCTATATGAGCAGCGATCACTTCATCTGGACAAATGACAAACCGGATGCTGAGCTCATTGAAACTGAAATTTTGGCATCGGTTGACAAGAACTGGCTTACTTTTAGCTTGCAGGTCTGACTCTGAAGGGTGGAAGCTTAACATTCCCAAGGCCTCTCCGATCTCCTTCTCAGATATTCTTTGCTAGCGATAAAATTTATAAAAGACTTTAAATTTTACCTCTTAATAATTTCTTGAAAGTGATGATACCGTTGATTTACATCGTTCCCCTGTGCTGTCTTTTGAGAATTTCATTCTAAGCGAAAATCGTTAAATTCTACAAATTCACAGCAGTGAGGGTTTTTTAGAAAAATTATCCACCGCAGTCTCATAGTATCACGTTATACAATCATGGCGACCATATGTTTGCATTTAGCATTTCGACGAGCGACAACTACGCTTATTTCGTATCACAGGTCGCTTTAAAACTTGCTGTACTGCAAATTTATCGTTACTTTATATCCTTACAGGAATTTCAAGATTTAAAATAAATCATTCTAAGAAATCCATCAGTCACCATTAATCAATTCTCCCAATATTGATTTGCTTATTAGTTTTACTTTAATTTTCTTCTAAATATTTCGCTTTTCAGGTAAACGGCATAGTGTTAGGTCGCCAACTTCACTCGTTACCATTTGTGCGAACCACTAATTCAACAACGATAACCATCTATCGAAGACCTACGAGTGCGTTCAAAGTAGATGAGGACTACCCGTACATCAAAAGAACTGAACTGTTTGTTGTACAGTTTGTTCCTCTTCTTCTGTACAAAAATAACTACAGCCTCTGTTCTCTTTTGATTGATTGCAGACCCCGAAAAGATCGCTTATTTATCCATTTGGCACCTGTTTTTCATTGGAAAACACAACCAGTATCTGTGTTTAATCATGCAATGCCCTATGAGAAATTAAGGATTTGTTTGAATTATACTGCTCAGAGCCAGTGCGAAGAACGTAAGTTCATTAGTAGAAAACTGCAGTAATTTTATTCGGAATTTCTTCAATGTTAGTACAGAGAAAATTGTTGCACTTTTTGAAAAATAAATGTCATGGTATACGTTGATTACTTCAGCCTTTCAGGAGAACAAAAAGAACAAATTTTGAAAGGCACTAGAAACCACCCTAAATTTTAAAAATGTCTTAAATCTTCAGCAAATTCTTCACTGCAACATGAACGTAACGGATGGAATACATGGCAATCTTCTAAAAGATTTCTTCAAAAGACTCGAAAATGAAATTTTAGAATATTTTGCACAGGAGAAAAGTGTTCCTGACTTTATTTAGAATTCTACTGTAACTGTGAAATAATAAAGCTTTGCTTGCAGCTGTCCAGTTTTTTGTTTTTCTTTCATTGCCATACGAATTGCTTTTACTGTAGACTTGAAAACCTAAGTAAGACAGTTTCTAGTGGAAGGCAATAGATGGAAAAATAAAATTCGGGATAGAGAAAAAGCTCCAATTCAAGAGTGTAGACTGTAGTCAAGAGACGACAGTACTGGAAGTGTTCGCCATACACAAACCATATAACTTTGAAAGTGTAAGGTAAAATGAACTGTGCTAGTACCGCTACTGAGCTTCACTATTCGCTCCATCACAAAGTTTCCCGATTTCTATGCGAGGTTACAGAAGGATTTGCATGTTGTCAATCTCTTTGAAACACTTTGCTAATGCACCAGAATCATCACCAAAAATACTTTTCGAAAACTTTCCTCAGCAATTAATAAGAGTGATGAAAGGATATTCAACCAAAAGAAATGAAACTGGTATGAATGAGTCACTCAGCAAGTATGTCTTCGAACATGATCAATATCATTGGCCAGCCAGTGAGTGAGTCACTGCTGCTCATGCTTTAAAACTGATATCCTTTTAGCACAAAGAAATCTTTAATGTTGAAGTAGTTGGCGATACTCGCTACCCAAAAGTTTCAGAGTATATTCAGTTAGAATAGAAAAAAGGCAGTCACAAGTTTTCCTTACTGTAGCGACATGCCATTTAAAAATCAATCGTAGAATGACTCCTTTGCATGAACTCCATAGAAATTCTAGTTACTTCATTCAAAATTGGACTTGTTTACTAAACATAAAACGCTTTTCCGCTTAGCTCATCATGCTAATACACGAATAAAGGTAGTTGGATAGCACTTGTTCTAGCTCTGCGGAACTCGAAAGAAAAAAATCCAAAGAAGTTTCTACCTTTACATTCTCTATGATTAAATTCTATACACATACCGCCATCCGCAGATATAAATTATAATATTTAATTACACACATAGCAAATATTTGTAACAAAATGATACAAGCTACAATATTTCGTCAAAATTATTAAAACTGCAATGAACTTTGAAGACCTGAAACAAGTTTTAAAATGTGGAAAAATATGAATATAAAATATAATTCAAACAAAACAGAAAAGAGAAAAAGGACCTCAAATTAATTTCATGTGAAAAAAGAGGAAAATTCCGCGCAGCAAAATTATTACACTACTTCAATCTTAGATTTTGGAAGTGGTATAAGATTCAGTAAATGTGGAAACCATCAAATAAATGGGAAAAAATGATCACAATGGTAACCGAAGGCTTCGCAAAATTAAGTATCATTTGAATAACCTCTACTAAAATATAATCAGGTCACATAAGTGGACTTCAT
Source organism: Madathamugadia hiepei (assembly GCA_013365335.1). Classification (NCBI taxonomy): domain Eukaryota; kingdom Metazoa; phylum Nematoda; class Chromadorea; order Rhabditida; family Onchocercidae; genus Madathamugadia; species Madathamugadia hiepei. The sequence goes on from JABVXS010000284.1 coordinate 15,561, forward strand.
GAATACTGAAAGGCTATAAAAAAAATGATAAAACAGGTCTCAAAAGTTGAAACAACAAATAATCCTAGTCTGAAAAGGTAAAACAAGTTAAAGAAAATCATAAAATGAATGAAATTTGCAAGCCTCATTCTCGATCTCTAACAAGTTTTCAGTTTTTATAAGTTGATTTATTCAGAAATATTGAGTTGTTCCCAGCACTTCCATTTTAGACTGTATGGAAAGAGTTAATTCAAAAATGCATTTCAACACCTATATCGTCTTTCTTATTCCGATTCCGGGTTAGTAAAGAAGGACGAAAACGCGAAGAAAATAAAGACCACGCCTCCAATCAATGTAACTGAAAAAACACAAGTTCAAACCGAATAAAACTTGAACTTAAGTTCTGTAATAAAAGTTAGCACGTTTCATAAATTATACAACTGCATATACTGCAGAGATAACATGAGCTATATATTAAAACAAGAGAGTCTGTTGGATCCAGTAAAGTAAGCAGTATTCTTCGAAAATACTTCGATCAAAAATATGAGCTAAACAAATGGATTTACACCTGAAATTATTACCTGTTCTAACCGATATCTGAGTAGCGATAAGCCTACCACTAATAACGGCAATTCCTGTACAAAAAGCATGTCCTAATATGGTACCAATAATTACGCCATAGATATTTTCACGTGCAGCCAACATTATTGTGGTCAACTGACTGCGATCACCCCACTCAGCCAGAAATGTAAGCGTGAATGATTCCAAAAAAATTGTGGAAATCACACATAAAAGTGCATGGATTGAGCTGTAATAAAAATCAATATCATACAAATAAAAACAAACACACAAAAATTTCTTGCTGTCATAACATTTTTTTTTCATTAAGCGGATAAAAGGTAAGATTAGAACTAAGTTCTAAAATTAGCAATAGATTAAATAACCTTTCATCTGAAGCAGCAATTCCTCCATTTTCCATATCGGAAACCTTCGAAGAATTAGCTAACAGTTCCTTTTTCTGAATTTCCGTTTTCGCTTCTGCATAATTCTCCTGTCCATCAGCTGGAGACATTCGATATCCATCGTATAACATCTTCATACCAAATAATGCGAAAAGAAAAGTAGAAATAGAGTAAGTCAACATTCGTGGCATGACCTGAGTAAACCATCCCAATCCAGCTATAAGAGATTTTTCATATACTGACGAGTAAACATAAGTGTCAAATATGATTTAATTAAATTAAATATAAAATTATCTTGGTTTCACCGTCCTATAAAAGTATATGGGGTGGTACAAGAATTACATGAAAATTTCCTAAAATGCATTGGTTTACTTTTTACATATTCTCTGCCTAAAATAAAGAAGCATGAAAAGTTACCTGACAAAAGTGTCATAAGAATCAAGGCTGCCATTGCACCACAGAAAACAGTTAACCGAGAATGCCTCACTGCCATGATCGCAGCGATAAACCATGTTTTGTCTCCTAATTCTGACACAATAACGACTGACATCGAAGCCAACAAAGCACGATATGGCGTTAAATCCTGTCATCCTTTGATTTTAAGCAATTGATTTTATACAAGCACAAACAATAGTTTTCAAAAGAAAAAAGTAGTACCAATTATGAATATCGCATTCTCCCAAGATGACTATCAATTTCTCTTTTAATACAAAACAGGAGTTTTCGAAAGTAATACACTGAAGCTAATATCCATTCTAAAACTCAGCACTGAAGAATAGAAACTTACAACAGATTTCTTGGGTATATTTCCATCAAACACTGCAAGATTGTTCGTTGTAGCACTCCATTTTACAGATGTCTGACGATGAATTTTCACAGAGTTTGTCTAAAAGACTTTATCTACATGAATTTGAATTAACTGAATAGACAAAACTTTTAGAGCTTAGTTTTGGTAAAAAAAAATCACTTTTTGATCCAATTTTCTTGTAGAGGCATTTTTTCCGTTCATTTATACGCAGAGACATTACACAAATATCAGCTCCATGAGAGTGATAACTGCACAGCAAATAGTACACTGCTTTGTTACCTTACCAATCCAAACTGTTCATTAATAAAAAATTCACCTGCACAGAAAAATTATTACCAGTGTTACCAGCACCACGCTGCCGTGTATCAGAAGCATTGACAGGAAATCCTAAGGAATGAGAAGATAGCAATGCTAGCAGGAAGCAATTCCAGTAAATAAAATTCATCATTAACAATAATGGAGATAGCGATAACTCATTGGAATTTAATGTAAGTGTGGGTTACAAACCTTTAACCCTTAAAGTAGGAACCATCAGAAAGTAAATCAAGAAAGGATAAAACGAAAACAGCCAGAGCGCAGAAATACCAGAGTTCATTCCTCCCCCGGGTTCCCGTTGCTCCCATGAGCTTATGGTTTAAAAAAAAGCGAAAAGTCAGTGCTAAATTTAATCATACTCTCGGGCCGCTCTGATCAAAACGTGTGACCAAACGCTCTCATAACAAATCAGCCTGGATTTGATTCACACTATCACATCATGGTTTCACGACATATTGCATGTGACATGTCGACAATGTAATAAACAGATCAGTGAAACTTCCGTCACAAACAGCCTAACTCGGTGGACTGTGGAAGACTTCAAGATCGCCACTGCACTTATCCCTCCCCTTGTCTTTCTTTCCTGTGATCTATCTCAATGTCTGACGTCCCATGTTCCCGTCTGAATGTTTTCCATACTCATTCTATATTGCAAAATGCCACATCCCCTACTTTTTTTGTAGTGAGACAGGTAGGATGACAAAATGAGCGTAATGAGCGTGACCATACCAAGAAATGTGAGGGTAGGCGCCTTGATGGAGTGACCGTAACGCTGAGTTTCAATGAATTGCACGTATTCGGAGTAGCCATTTTTAGCAACGTTTTCGTAGCATTGAAAGGTCAACGTAGTTTCAGAATACATGGAGAAGTAGTATGCTGTTTGTTCTTATCCAGCTCTGTATTTCCTTGTATTTTACGTAATTCTGTAGCATACCATCATCATTTGCCGATTGCAATGTGGCTAATAAGGAGTGTGACTTCCACGGGCTAATAACGAGTGTGACTTCCACGGGCTAATAAGGAGTGTGACTTCCACAGGTTAATAAGGAGTGTGACTTCCAATGCGTCATACTTGTAGAATTTCTTTCTTGATAGTTACGATACTCGATATGGCTGTTCGAAACACATACACATTACGTGACGAACGGTTAATGTGGCAATATGTCTTTGAGTAAGTTTAATATTCAGATTTCTTCCTAAAATTGTTTAGACTGCAGATTTCTGTAGTCTTTTCTGCTCATTGAGAAATTAGCGATGTGTACCAATTTTTATGTATTGTTATTAAGCACGTCCAGCTTAATTCACTCAAAAAAGGTTGATGTATTCAGGTTCATGAGATTTACAGGAGATTGCAGGATGGAGATGCAGCTGCTTATCAGCCAAAAGGTTTAAAGTTGTGGAAAAATTTTGAAATCACTCAGAAATCCAACAAGACAGCTTCATCACTTGCTACACAGTAAAAAATTTTGTTAAAATGCTTTGCTGTATTTTCTGCGCGTTTTTTGTAATTTACTGAAAAATTAAAATCGTAATATTGGGTTATTTTGATTGTTTTACTGTATCAGCTTTCTTGTTACCTTTTCTTTGCAGCTTTCGTAAAGCTATGTACGATCATATTGAGGAAGCCAAAATACCAGTGGAGCAACAATTATACATCATAAGTCAGCTGAATTTAAAACTCTCGAGGCGTCAACAAAAAACGTAATACATCTCCAGTTTTTTTCGAATTTTATTTTTCTAGTTTTAGAACCTAAATTAAAATCATGAGAAGCAGTAAAATAGTACTGACAGTATCACTTCTTAAAATGTTTAAAGTTTCAGGATCGAATACAAGGAAAACATTTCAATAACTTTAGATGGTATGGGTTTCGTGACTTCGTACGAAAAAGAAGGTTTCTTTCTTCGTTTCTTTGGATTTTGTTGCCGGATCTGGTACTGTTTTATCATTTTGGGATGGAATAAAATGTTATGAAGCGCTGATATTTTGTATTGATTCAACATTACGCGTCAACTTTTCTCATAAATATAATTTTTAATTTTTAACTTCAGTGAATGTCTGTAGTATTAAACTAAAATAAAAGGGATGAAGAGTTAAATTCCAACGTTTCAGGTAAGCAGTTCCTTCCGTCTCTGTTTAAAAAAAGGATCTTATGTGGTATGATCATTTGTTGACTTCTACACTTTTTCTTCAGTGAGTACTGGACATTTTTAGTAATCAAATCCTTAATCTCTTTTGCGGGGACTATATTTCCATCTTTCATCATCCATTTCAGAAGACGATAATATAAATGATGAACAGGGTTACGACGCATTTGAACTAAATGGTAAGCTACATTCCAAAATTACGAAATAGTACTATTTTTTCAAGCTTGAATACCAGATGAATGCTAATTTAGCTTTATATCTCTATTTTAGGATCCGAGTCGAAAATCGCAAAACTTTCGCAAAACATTAAAAAAAGTTCTGTACTAGTGGCTTCTACGATATCAGGGTCAGTTATTTGGCGATTTTTGATAATTTTTTTTACCGTTTGATATGTGCTTATAAATATGTTCAACCTAAACGTGTAGAATTTTTACTTCTGTTAAATACTCCTATTTTCTTTTTTCTTTTTTTTTTGTTTGTAGACATTACAATTTGCGAAGGCGGCTGAATGTTCAAAATGACAGGTCACTCACAATACATAATTCAGAGGGAGTCGGAGCTGCAAACTTAATGGAGAATGTAAGCGTGTGGACTTGACTAGCATGATTTCATTATTTTAAAATCACTGCATAAACTGTTATTTGTTCAGAATATCGATCGCAGTGATAATCTAAATGAAGACAGTAATGATGGTGATGATCAAAATGAGATTCTCCATGGTAATCATGCACTATCAAATTAAATTTACTTTTTATAATTCTTGGATTCTGTTAACGTTTTGACATCTATACCAGCGTATTATAAGAGCTAGTGAAGTGCTTCTACCGTTCATTTCAATTATGCGGCAAGTTTGCTTCAGCTATGATGTTTAGAAGCCACTGAATTGGAATCTGATATGAGCCATTGTGTTGAAGTAATGAACAACAGAAAGAGTTTGGTCGTTGGTAACGATCAGTTTGGTATGAAAACGAAAGGAGACAATATCTCGAAAACTGTTGCACGCTACAGTAACTTGCCAGAATTGACGGTACCCCTTAAAAATGAAGAACAAGAATTACTTGCTTTCGGAAATGTTATTAATGAGGAACTAAAACAATTGTTGTCGTATATTTCAAATAAGCGACAACTCAAAGGTGTTGAGGTAAGTTTTCTTAAATGTTATCAGTTAGTCCAGATGTTCAAATCACATTGAATTAAGACTGGGAAAACTCTTTGAAATGTATAACTTGGAAAACTTTTGGAACAGCGATCTGAAAATACTACATTAAATCTGTTCTAGCTGTGATCTGCATATGAGTTGTTTTAAAAAAAATATTTTTGACCATATTTTGATTTTAATGCAGAAAATGAAAACGGAGAAAATATTAGAATTGCGTGCTGAAGAGGCTAAACGACTTGGAATTGGTTTGAGGAGCTACCTCAGAAAAATACAACAGCGAATGGTTTAGAATAAGACAGATTTTTGCTCAATTCTCGTCTAATTGTCATTATTTTGGTGACACTTGTACACACTATGTCATTTTTATATAAGCCTCAATCACAAAACATATTCAGTGATTCCAGAGTTCAATGACTCAAGTTGTTTGTGCAAAAGCTTCTTTTACATATTATTAAATTTTTTTTGTCATACGTATTTGTTGATAGCGTGGCAGGAGGGAATACTTTTTTTGATATTTTCCTTGACAAGTTCTTATCATTATGTTTTGAGACAGTCTGATGTTTCGGCGATTTCCGAAGATGGCGAGAAAAGTTTTCGTCCATAAGTCGGGTGTAAATCGTTAGAGCTTTTGGTTCTGTGATGCTTTTATAGGACTGTTTCAAGACTGTTGTTATTGAAAGCTTTGATGGAGCATAAATGTTTACAAATAATGAGTTGTGTTCGTGTTGATTATACGATGCATTCGTGTCGTTCTCAATTTCAAGTTTTTCAGTAAAAATAAATTTTTTACGCAATCTGAATAAGCATGTGAGTTGTCGTCACTGCTACTTTGCAATACAGATTTTGAGATATTGAATTAAGGAATTTTCTGGCTCATAAATTCAATTGGTTAAGAAATGAAATATATGAATTTGAGCATAATATGTTTTTTATAGATGTTTGAGAAAGTTCCAAGTTCGACAAAGCAGCAGTTACTCGATGATGCTGAAAAGGAAGTGAGTTGTGGGAAGTTGCTTGGTTTGAAAAACTTCGGTTCAGAAAACCTTGAATTTTTGTTTATAGATTCAAAGAATTTTTACGCGTTATATTGTTCTTTCATAAATCATTTCTCGATGTATGCTGTACCTGTTCATAGTTAAATTCAGATATATTAGTTGAATTATATTACTTAAAGATCGAAATAATTTATTAAGTTAAGGTGATTTCGAAAATACCGAATCTGGATATTGCGCAACTGCGCTTTTTGCTATCACATCCTGACATTGATTCCAAGATGAAGGAAGAAAATTGGGAGAAACTTACTGATGTTAGTTTGTAGTGTTTGTATTTGTAATATTGTTTAAGTGTAATATTTGTAATAATCATTTTTAATATCATTGTTTACACTTAGTTTTTGGTTTTGCTTATGTTTTAAATTTCAGTTGATCAAGGAAAATGAAATGGGACCTTATTACAAACTTGTTTGTTCCGACGTTGGAATTACCATGAATGAATCATTATATACCAAGTTAAAAGAAGCAAATGAGAAGCGCTTAAAAGAAATCGATGATGAGATAGCAGATGCTGAACAGAATTTAGGTATTTTTTGTGTAAGATAAATTATCTGCGTGAAATATTTTGGAAAAATATATGTGAACAAATTTTCAATATATTTTTATTTTTTTGCAGGAGAAAGTGAGGTTCGGCAAGCTTACCTTCGCAAAAGCGAATATTTATGTAAAATTGGTGATAAAGATGCAGCTGTGGCATCATTTAGACAAACGTATGAGAAAACTGTTGGAATCGGCAACAGAATTGATCTTATTTTCAATCTTATTCGACTCGGTCTTTTCTTTCTGGATCATCAGCTGATAAATACAAACATTGCTAAAGCAAAGAGTTTAATGGAAATGGTGACAGTTCATTGCAAAGTTGTTAACTCTCTACAATCTCGTGACATTAAAGTTCTGCCAGTTCGGCAGTCTGGGTCATGTACTGCATAAGTGCGAATATGCTAGGGTACCTGATGAGTTAAGTAATTTAGGGCGGAGATTGGGAGCGAAAAAATCGTCTTCGATCCTACGAAGGTCTTTATAAAATGTCGGTAAGAGATCTAAAGGGCGCAGCAGCACTTTTTCTGGAAGCAGTACCAACGTTTGGTTCATATGAACTTATGACTTATGAAAAACTGATATTCTACACAGTTATTTCGGTTGTGTATGGTGAGTAATTTCTAGTTTCCTCACTGGTAGATATTTTAAATATAGAAATGTAAAAAACTTTTTCAGCATTGGAACGTCCTGACTTGCGCGCAAAAGTTATCAGATGTAATGAGATCCAGGAACAGGTTAGTGTCACTTCATTGGCCAATTTCAACGTAAATATTATGTCATTGTTAGTTTTCATGAATTGGTAAGAGCTGTATTTTTTGTCAATGCTCCGCTTGTATTTATTGTCAGAAGTATATTGAATTGCCGCATTCTTCATAAAATCTGTAATATTCAGCTTACTGGTGGTGGTGAAAACAATGAATTGGTCCCTGTAAAGCAGTATTTGGAAGCTTTTTACGGATGTAGATATGATGAATTGTTCGCGGTACTTGCGAAATTAGAAAGCGAGCGACTAAAGTTTGATCGTTATTTAGCACCGCATTACAATTTTTATTCGAGAGCAATGCGTCTCAAAGCTTATGAGCAGTTTCTTACTCCGTATAAAACGGTAGGTTCAGTTTTCATCATTTTTTTCCAATTATTTTAGTATTGCGATATGAAATTTAATCATTTCGGCTATGTCAGATAATAAACGTAAATTTCTGTGCTTGTCAAGCTTTCTTTAAAGTTTTTCTGCTTGAAATTTGAAGCTTATAACAACCTGATGAAAACTGTATTGTTATGGTTGATTTGTATGTTTTAGGTTCGTTTAAGTATGATGGCGAAAGATTTCGGTGTTTCGAAAGAGTTTATTGACAAAGAATTACATCGATTGATTGCCACTGGACAGCTGCACTGCAGAATAGATGCTGTCAGAGGAATCATAATAATGAATCACCCTGACACAAAAAATCATCTTTATCGCAGCGTTATTAAGTACAGTTTATTTTCCTTTTTTATTTTGACGAAGCTAATGAATTTTGAAATGGATTCCATCTATTAGGTGTTTGACGGAATTCCAGTTTTATTACTTTAGATGAAACGTATTTCTCGTTTAAATATTTTCTTTCCAGGGATGGTGATATTCTTCTGAATCGTATACAAAAGCTGGCGCGTGTTATTAATGCTTGAAATTATATGAGCTCTACTTTTTATTTTTTCTCCTACATTAGAATTTGAACTTACAAATTCAGTTTGGGGAATTAAAATCTAAATACGAAATGTTTTAAAAAATTATTTTTGATTCGGAAAATAAGTTGTGATATACGACAATTTAATACAGGACTCGGCTTAATGTGTTATCTATTAGTTCAGTTAATTTGGAATAAAGTCTTTTATTCACTACCTCGCATCGCCTGACCAATTTTTTGACACGTTTTTAACAAACTTTGCATGGGAGAAATAAAATCCAGAGAGGCAATTTATGTATTCGGTTTGTGATCGTATAACATGCGAGCATAATTTCATGTCGTGGAAGTGTGAGCTGGGAACTCAGCGATGATTTAAATTTTCACTAACGACTAGAAGAAGGAAACTCCTTCGTTGCTTTACATGAAAGGAGAGGATCTGGATTGGTTTGTCGTAGGTTAGTCCACTTAGCAAAATATTGTGCTTTGTTCTGAATCCAGAAGCAGCGAGTAAAGAATCGTCCAACTATGCAGCCAGTAATAAAGGATGCGAATCTAAGATTAAGAGTGGAGAACTTTTACTGCAGCAGTGAAATGTAAATAATACCAACTGTTAAGGAATGGATAAAGATGGATGCATGTTTGAACCAACAAGCAGCTTGGGATGACTTTAAATGATTGAGACCATAACAGTGACAAGGTCATTTGAGAATATGAAAAGCGTATAATTTGTTTTCGATAGTATTGTGCCTTTCCGGAAAGCTCAAGTCCAGTAAAAGATTTGTTCCTATCACTTTTGAGAATGTGGCGGTGATTGTTATTGATGGACGAGACCATTTGTTGCATTCGGAGTTGACCCTCACAATTCAAAATTTTTGAGGCACTTTCTAATTGTTGACCTGTTGAAAGTCGGTCGTACGGCAACTTCGATTGTGAAGTACATGTCTAATCTTTTTTAATTCTCTGATAAATTTCGATAATCTGTATTCTTCTCCTTTGTCATTACTAATGCATATGAATTTTAGCCAGTGCGTGATCATCCTTGTACCAATATAAGTGATGACGTTCTGACGTAACTGCATGTACTGCTTGATCATTCATGTTAAAGAGATCATATTTCTGTTGCAGAATACCTATTCTTGACCATTCGTTAATCATTCAGAGTCCCATGAATAGTGAAAGTAAATATGAGGAAGTTTTATTTGGAAAAAATAGCAAAGGAGACGAGCAGTCACCTTCTGTGCTTGCAGATACCGTACATACAATCAGGGAAAAAGGCAGAGAAAATGCTGCCAGTAGTGCTTCAGAAGTAACTTTTCAGGATCCATCTGATTTCTGAAGACATAGTATTTTGAAATTACTTTGGTACATATATTTTTAAAGAAATTTGTGTTTGCATTTTTGCATTTCTTCCTTTTTTTTAGCAAGCAGATTTTTAATCCAAATTTTGCAATTTTTAAGTGAATTTACAGGATTTACATTTGGCAGAACATCATTCTCGAAGTCGAATCCGCACTTGCAAACCTGATCCACTTCGTGTACATAGTTATAATGGTATTTGATACTTTGTGGTTGTGTGGTAGACCAGGAATGCACTTTAGTATGGCATATTTTTGAGTTATATTGACTGTTATGTATTTTATTTTAATAATTGTGTGTTGCTCAGTATTTCAGATCATTTACCATCGCTTGAATCTGAGCAACAGTTCCGTATTGCAATTACAAGATGTGCTAGAGGAGGTGATTCTATGGAACGTAATACTTTTGATGGCAAGTTTACTTAAATATATTGTTTTTATTTATTTGTCGAACCAGACATATGGAACTAATCGTCATAAAGATCAATTAGCTTTTTACTTCTCTAAGAGTTCTTAGAAATTCATATTGGCTAGTATTTTTGATACAAATGTCGTGAATTTTCAGGAAATGACACGAAAGCGATATGTGATGTCCCAAATTTATCTCCTGTAATTTTTAAAGTATGGCTTAATCTATAAATTAGTAGAAATAACTTAAATTTAGTGAGAAATATTATTGACGGCCCTTATTTGAAAAATTTGAAAACTGGAAGGAATCAAACGTTTATTAAACGCTTGTTTAGACCTTTTAATGCTACTTTTTTAGACCAAACCTATTATCATATCCTCATCTCCAGTAATGAAGGCTAGCTCATCTCTAAAAACAAAAGCTGTTGAACGTCGGAGAACTCCTGCTGAAGCTGACGCTTTCTTTACTCGTCTTAGTACCCCTAAATATGTGAAAGGTTCGATTTTACCGAAATCTTTTTCGGCTTATTTCCAGTCAAATGTGTACAACAACTTCCATACAAATTGTCTTTATTTTTAGAGGAAGTTTCGAAAGCGAAAAAAATTGGAAACCATGATCAAAAAATGAGGTAAATTAAAAAATGTAGAAGAATTATGTTAAAGGAAAAATAATTTTTTGCTAGCTTTATTTTTATTTGCAATAGAATGTTCAAGTAATCATGGAGAAGCTAGCAAAAATTATACAGTCGAAGGTTTTAGTAGTTAAACCGATTGTATTTTCGTAGTTCATTTCGTTGTTTTGATGCTACTATTTTGTGAATTCGTGTTCAGTGTAGCACAGCAACGCAGATGTGAAGCAACAAAAGGACTGTATGTGAAAGTCATCCGTACACGAAGTGAGTCTGCTGTTCGTTTTGGGAGCCGTCATTCGAGCCTTGGGAAGTAAAATTGCTGACCGGAAAACTTAGGATTTCGATATAATTTTGTTTTTGGTTTTAATTACTAGAAGGAAATGTTTTGTTGCTATTCCATTTCACTTATATTGATGTTCTTTTCAAATTGTTTTGGTGGTTTAGGCTAGTGGAAATTTATTAGGCTTTTGCGTTTAATACCTTGTAATTTATTTAAATAGTAAAAAGTAAAAATAAGACATTTCCTGCTATGCAATGTTTTTTTCATGCTTTCTCAAGAGTTTCAATTGGAATATAGCGTTTTTGTTTGTAATCCATTCATTATGCTGGTCAATGATTTCATTAATTTATTATGTCCATAAATTGATTAATGTATTATTTACTGTAATAGGATCATTTTTTCTGAGCTATTTTCGACAGCATAGCTGCGAATTGCTTCAAAATGTTATTTTCTGTTTTTTAACTCTCGAACCTTGTTTTTTTTTTGTATTTCTGTCCATGCTTTTTGTACATGAATCTAAATTTGTCATTTTGTTTCTCGTTATTTTCCGAAAATTTTTTTTTAAAGTTGTCTCATAATGGAACCAGAAGAATCATAACGAACAATAAATTCAGTGCAATGCGGTTTCTCTGCAGTTTCTTTTAAACTAAGCTTACAGAACTGAAGTGATATGAAAAACGATGAGTCAGTACTAGGCGAAATGTAACTTCAAGCCAAAATGCATTTCACTTGCACTTTCGTGCTTGCATTTGGCTGATCGGTACGTTGGTATTGACAAAGTCCCCTCACCAGAAATGGTTTGGCATACCGTATCTGTCGAGAATGATTCCAATTGGATGTGTTTTGCTTTGTTTAATAAAAGTTCTAGTTATGGTATTTTGAAGAATGAAATGCGGTTGAAGACCGTGACTTAATGGTAGTCTACTGGTACTGTGTCTAACCATGTATTTTTTTCCACATATTTCCACTGCCATCGAATGTCATTTATCTGGGTTCACTCATTTGAACTGGTTCTTTTGGTTCATAAATGATTGCATAGTGGTGGGTTGCAATAAAGTTCGGCTAAGCTCGACGTCCGGTGAATGTCATATGTAGAAGGGATCACAAGTTTTTAGACTGCTCCTATGCCGCTTAACATATCTTTTTATTTGGTGTTGAGCATTTTAGTGCTTTTTCTATTATGTTGCTTTAGAACTATTCGTGCTATATGCGAAAACTTTTCACGCATATCATGGTTTAGCACAAATGCTCCACTTCGGGACAGCTAAAAGATAGGAAGTAAGAAAAGCTCTTTGAGAGTTCACCTAGGTTATTTACTTAAAAACGGTTTAATTTAAAATAGCTGTTAAAAGTAATATAGGCGGACATATTTTATTTCGTCTGTTGAGTTTTGTGTGTCACGTATTTAAATTTGAACCAGATGTATATTTACAGAAATAATAATGGGTCAAACGTTGAGTGAACCTGTAACAACGAAGGAAACTGCTTCTTGTGCTAATTTGTTCTATAAAATAGGTAGCTCATGCATGCAAGGATGGAGAATCAGTAAGTCTCTGTACAGATTTTAATTCGAAATTGATGAAGGAAGTGTAGGAGTGGTGTTTTCTCATCCAGTTGCTTTCTTCCAATCTCTTTGAAGTTAAGTTTATTACAGATATGGAAGATGCTCATATTCATTTGCTAGCCGTGCCAGATGACACTCAAGCAGCCTTTTTTGCAGTTTATGATGGTCACGGTGGTGCCAAAGTATCTCAGTACGCTGGCATCCATCTTCATAAACTCATCGCCACGAATTCACATTATGGTCAGTTCTTACTGCTTAATTTATTGCTGTGAGTGATTTGGTCTGAATTAATAGTCAGAATCAGCGAAATTACAAATTTGTATTGTTTGTGTCTTTAACTCTTAACATTAAACTTCGAAAGAAATTGTGAATTGTATTTAAAGCAATAATGGTTTTTTTCATGTTATTTTTTGTTATATCGACGCAGTATAATGCTGCAGTTCATGCAATTTACAGCAAAGGGTAATATAGACGAGGCGATAAAACAAGGTTTTTTGGCTCTGGATGAAAAAATGAGAAACGATGATGAAATGCGAGATGATATGTCGGGTACAACTGCTGTAGTAGTACTGATCAAAAACAAAAAAATTTATTGTGGTTGGTCAATCAGAAAAACATGAAATGTTTTGTCATTTGTTTTTTCTCTGCCATCTTCAACTTTAACAGAAGAGCTGTAAAAGTTGAAGATGCAAACTGTAGATTTAAAAAATTAACAGTTACCAACTTTCATTTTGAAATATTTTGTTTGAAAAGTTTAAATGACATGGAAATGTAGGTAATGTGGGCGATTCACGAGCTGTGGCATGTGTGAGTGGTACCGCCCAACCATTAAGCTTTGACCACAAACCAGCTAATGAGAATGAGGCGAAGCGAATTGTCGCTGCGGGTGGTTGGGTTGAATTCAACCGTGTGAATGGTAATCTGGCTCTTTCTCGGGCTTTGGGTGATTTTGCATTTAAAAAAAATGATCGTAAGTCCCCGGAAGAGCAAATTGTTTCCGGTATGTTTGTCTTATTTTGCGCAACAATCTAATTTTAATTGTTTCCGGTGTGTTTGTCTTATTTTGCGCAGCAATTTGATTTTAATCGTTAGAATTTTAAAATAATCCATTTTTAATTTGGATGTCAGTTTTACACAAAATCTTTTGTAGAAGAATAGATAAAAAGAATTGAAAGTTCTATTACTTTTTCGCATATAATTTTTGAAACTTATGTTTTAAGCATATCCCGATGTTATGGTCTGTGATTTAACATATGACCATGAATTCATTATACTGGCTTGCGATGGAATTTGGGATGTCATGTCAAACCAAGAAGTTGTAGAATTTTGCCGAAATAGACTTGCTGCTGGTTGTGAACCTGAAGCGGTATGTTTTTTTTGTTTATTGGTAAAAAAAATTTGGTATTTATTGTTCCAAGTAGAAGTTTATAACATGAAATATAGTTATTGCTGAACTTTTTTTTGTTCTTCACAGCATTTCTTTTTCATATCCTATTCGTTTTTCCTATCTTGTGCTGAATTCCAGTTGCTCAGCGTTCTGTTTCTGCATTTTTATTACTACTCTCTGTAGTTACAGCCTCAAAACATTTTTTTGGTTCGACATTGCATGGTTGTTTCTTTTTCCGAATGTTTGTTTTCTTCACAGTCTTTTGCTCTGTTGACGAGTTGAAGTTTTCTCAATTTTATTCATTTCAGGATCAATGACTTCCGTTTTTAAAAATTTGACCTTGTCCTTCTACAACTAAGTTTAATTTGAATTTCTTTGAAAACAGTTCATTTTATTGGTGCTTTTAAAAATTTATTCAATTTAAATTTTACATGGACACTGTAACTATTATGTGTGGAGAAAGAAATTTTGACTGCAAGGGAAATCTAAAAACTTCATGCTGTAAGTTGAATCCCATAATGCTATTGCAGCTGGATCATAGTGAATTCAGCTTGCTATGAAAATATGATGGATACTCAGCCTGATTTTAGTTTGATAGTAGACAAAAATTACCTTTCATTTGTATTAGTACTTGTTTTACCAATCAAAAGTTATTTGTGTTATTAAATATAATTTACTTCGACTTTTTTAACAAACGTTAGTAATGCGTGAAATTTTGAAACACCTTGAAATTCTGTAAAGCCTGTTTTTGACATACTGTTAATGTCGGAAATGTTATTGTGTGTCAGGTTACAGGTTACGTTATTCATTTCATACGGAACCTTACCAAGTTAGATGGTTCTAATGAGACAGCATTTGTGACTGCGCAACGAAAGTGTCTTTGTTACATTTAGTAATTTTTAGAGTTGAAATTCAGCGAAAGCTTTGTTGAACCTACAAGATTTTGTAAACCTAACGTGGCTTTTGTAAGCACTTGAAGCTGGCAAATAATGCATATAATGAGTATAGATAAATAACGCAAAATGAAAACATACATTAGTGAAGAAGTGCATATCGTACGTTTCACTCCTCTTACGATTTTTCTTCAAGTTCTTTAATGATCAGATGAACAACTGTTCTTTTTTCTGCGATCTGGGTTGCAGTATATGAAAAGACTAACTTCTTGAATCCATGCTAAAGCTGTTATAGCAAATCTCTATAAGCTCAGCGCTTTTGAACGTTTGTGTTTTGTTTAGTTAGTCCTTTCATATTTCTGTCTGATGAAATTTTGATATTAACTTCAAATCTTATGACCTTTAGGTTTGTGAAGAACTTCTTTCGAGATGTCTTGCACCAGATTGCCAAATGGGAGGACTTGGTTGTGATAATATGACAGCAGTTTTGGTTTGCTTGTTACAAGAAGACACACCAGAAGCATACATAGCACGCTGTTCGCGAAGGCCTGTTGAACCTACAGCTGGTGATGCAGCGACCGTGGATTGTGAAACTTATGTTACTCCATTACCATCTCCTGTTGTAGGTGAACTTAATGAGGTAACAGCTATGATTTCTAACGCTTTTAAAAGTTCATTTTTTTGTTTGCATGATTAAGGCTGAGATAGACTGAAATATGTGATGAGGGCTGAGCTCAAATATGTTTCGGAATAATATTCTGTCAAATACCTGGTGAACTGTCCATTATCAAATATTTGGTTAGACTAGTTTAAAATTTTCATTTTGTATATAGTTTACTTTTACTTTTTTTGACAATTTCAGGAGCTGCTACTGCTTACACCACAACATGATGGTGACGATAAACTGAATATAGTAGTAAGTCGTGAACAAGAGCATGCTGACACTGAGATGTCTTCACTGGATGTGGCGAAGTTGAATAATGAAAATTCGGTGAGTTGCGACGGTCCATCTGAGAAGCTCGACTATTTATTTTCTCCTCGTAAACCTCGATGATATATGAAAATGAAGCATTATGTACTGCAGGTTCCTGCTTATATTATAGTACTTTTCTATATTAACATACATTTCCGTAACTTAAATCTTAAGATAATTAAATAATTTGGTGGAGCATAACCATCAGTCAAGTTTCTTACCAGTATGTATAAAGGCGTCCTTTTGCAGTGCTTGTTTTATGCAATTGGGGTTATGCGGGATTGTTATGCTAGTTTCGTATTACACAGGACCCATTGTTAAAGGGAAAGTTTTGTCTGCGGTGTTTGTTTTAGATCACAATTTTTTTGGTTTGTAACACGGTAATTGTCTTTCTTATGAAATCAGGGAGGCAAAGCAGCACTTCAAACTTCCCTTCGCCGTATATCAATTAATTTTCCCTGTTCATGTGTTTGTATCGCATTGTTGGCATTTCATGCATTTTCTACTTTCCTTTTCAAAGGTATTTCCCAGTGAGTGACATAATCGAGTGCGTTTTCTTAACATGACCGATAGTTACGAAGATATTTGTTTTTCTCTATGCGCATTTATATTTTCATGTTAGTATTTCACATATTAATCTAAATATGGAAAGTCAAGTTTTCAAAACTCTTTAACATGAAATAGCGAAACACATACTTTCTGCTCCTATCTTATTTATGTTATAAATGTGGAAACAAGAAGTTTAAATTCGTTGTAAATAGATCGACTTTCAATTTTACTACTGTGTTTTTTGGCACTTTAATAAATCGTAAGGCCCAATTAATGGTCACGGACTCTAGATAATTCTCTTTTCATTTCAACTCAGGTAGTCTGCATATTTATGAAATCCGATTCCGTACCTTTTTTCCTTGTTACATCTATTTTTCCTCAAATTGAAGAAACTTATTGTGAAAACATTCCCAGTCCAGTTGTCTTTAGGTTTTTCAATGTTGTGCTTTTTATGCCTTCCGTTTGTTTATTTGTGCGGAGTCGACCTTTATTATTATTTATTCACTAGAGAAGAATGCGGCACAAAACCCCTTTAATGAGAAGTACCTTCTCGACTATTCCCATGTATAAAAAGCTTAAAAACTCCGTTGCTTTGAAAAAAAAAAATTCTGATTCGCACAAAGATCGCAAAGACAACTTGCTGTTGAATAACGTAAAAGAGCTAGAAAGTACCATGCTAATTGTCCTGGCTGCAGAAATGGTTGATCTCGTTCTTGCATATCCTGAAAGGCTTGTCGAATGTTTGAATACTGACAAAACAAGCTTTTCCATCTCTCTGTTAAGGTTCATTTAATTCGTAGTATGGTCATTATCACTCTGAACTTCCAATATGTATATAAAGCGTCTTTAGTCATGATCAATTTCAAGTTAAGAGACGACTAGAGTTTTAAAGGTGACTCCTTCATTTCGATTAGACAAGAAACACATCATAAGTGGCAAAATTTACAGACAATAATGCAAAAACCAATGACACCACGCTTTCAGTTGACTCAACCGGTCACAGTTGTAACCGAATTCATCCAGAAAACAATGTGACCTTAAAAAGTTAATTCCCAAACTAGTACCATCTCTCATTTTATCGTTTCTAAGTTTCCATACCTATTTAGCCTGAAAACCCTTTAAGCCTTTGACCTGGTTACCAATATACTTTCTTAAATAAAATGTAACTACATGGAAAAATAAATGTTAAACTCAGCAGCCATCATGAAAATGATAATTTTTCAGGACGATACTCCATGTGAAAACTTTGCGAAATTCCACCAACAAACCACTTTGCAACGAAACTTACTTTCGGTGAAGTTGGACTCTGAATTAACCATTTTCAAACGCAGATGATGATCTCGCTTATACTTTGTTAATTGCATTACGCTACTCAACTGTTCCTTGAATATAACTACTCTAGCAGAGCATTGAAAACGTTATCTTTTCGGATGTTGAAAAGTTTCTTGACAAAATCATCGCCTTTTCAAGATTTCTTCAAAATTTTTATTGCATGCTGCTAACCATATAACCAATTCGAGCAATGCCCCTTTTCATGACGAAACTTGGGTATTTCACTTTGTTTCATGCAGTATTTTTTCAAAGTATAGTTTCCAGCAGAAAGCAACTTATTATTTGTCCCAGCATCTTCGTGACCATCAAATTTTTTTCGATGAAATCTAGAATTTGACGTGAAGTCAATTCTCAGTTCACCAAGGAAACTTTAGAGGAAAAATTTGGGAAGCGTGTTTCAAAAGCCGTGTATGTATGCATACAAATCCAATCAGCAAGTAAATGGAAATAAGTTTCTCTAAACTAGATCAACCACAAAATAAAATTCAAATGTTAGCAAGACTTGTGAAATGAGTAGCGAGAGTCATATGACAAACATCACCAATAACTTGATTCCCTTCCAGTGCCATTAATTGACCCAACCTGTGGAATAATGGGACAGCGGAAATGTTTCTGAAAATAGAAAGCTTTTAACAAATATGAATCGCATACTTTATTTGCTGTGCCACTTATGAAAAACGATTGTTCATTATTGATATATTATGTCTATCAAACGATAAGAAAGCTAACATCGCGTTACAACACCTCGCAAGCGATGTCGTTATTCTGCTAGAGAACAAATATGATTGTAAGTTCTCCACTCCGTAACTGATCGACATTAAATTCCTGCATCTTGAAGCTCTGAAGGGTCCAAGACGATCGCGTAGGTCGCATGTCCCAAGACACCGACGCATTCGTCATCGTTCTGAACGTAGAAAATAACTCCCGTAAAAGCAACGAAGAATCACGGATTTGCTCGTTCCATACGAAAGGCGTCCCAGGAAGGAGAAATCTGCGTCCAAGTCGATTTCAGTGAAACTTTCTTCCCGGAACCACTGCCCTCTTATGTTCCTTAAACTATAACAACAATAGAGCACAGAATTACTCCAAAATAATCAAGTTAAGTTAAAACAACCAAATATCAAGCGCAAAGTGCAATCTATGTTCCAAGTAAATCCTTATCTTCAGTATCGGACTTAATTCGGGAACCATAGTGATATTCAATGCAATTAGGGAATTTTTTTGTCGGGATAAAGGTGCTTAGGAACAGGAAACAAATTCAGTCCCGTTGTTCTCTGCATTTAATGGCCTTTCATAAAAGTTGTATCAGTAATCATTGGTGAATTTTAGAGATCTTGTAGGCCAGTGAAATTTTTCTTTAAACTACGGCAAAAACACCCAGTGCTCGGTGATTTTTTAAACGAAACAAAGCAAGATGACACAGCACTAAGTCTTTGACAGTTGCATCTCATTTTTTGTTCTACAATCAAATGATTTCCAGGCCGATGTTTTCTGCACATTTGATCACAGAGTAGATTTTAAGTCTTTAAGCAAATTAACGAATCAACATAACATAGTTGTACGAAACTCTACAGAGCGAAAACGACACAGAGCCCAATATCTTGAAAACATTGTTAATAACAAAATAATTGATACGGACTAACAGTATTCTGTTAGTCAATAATTTCTCATCTAAAATCTTGAAAAACCTTTTTATCTCACCCGGGTTTACATTACACATTCGAAACGCTACCACTTGTTGAGATGGAAAGTTGCATTGGAGAACGAAACCAAGACTTCATTGTAACTTCTGAAAACCTAAAAATAATCAGGTTGGTTAGCCTGGTTTCCTGGATTGGTGTATTGGTTAGTGGTGGTGAGTTGTGGGATCGCGGTGTGAAGTGGTCCCGGGAATTATTTGCACTATAGTGTGTTGCAGGTTAAGTGGTCTTAGGCCATGTCAGCAGGATTGGAATCGTTTGCTTTAAAAGAAGAGGATGCTATAAAACTTCTGGCATGTCAAACTCATGTGGGTGCTGCCAACTGTGACTTCCAAATGGAGCAGTACGTATGGAAGAGGAGAGCTGATGGTCTGTGTTTATCTTCACACGTTCTTTGAATGTTCCGTTTTACATATGTTTCACTGTAGATGTTTTGCAATCTGTAGCGGTAATTTAAATTTTCTGAAGATTGAACTCATTCCAATTGCTGGATGTGATATTTTTGATGCCGTACAGCACCTTATTTATGTGTATCTCGTACTGAGGGTGTTTGTAATTAATTGAACATCCAAACTACTGCTGTTATAAGTGCACTAACTAAATGTATGAGTAAATTAATTTGTTGATTTGCAGGAATTCACATTATACATTTACGAAAGACCTGGGAAAAACTTTTACTTGCTGCCCGTGCGGTTGCTGCTATCGACAATCCGGCGGATGTGTGTGTGGTATCGGCACGTCCATACGCACAGCGCGCTTTGCTTAAATTTGCTGCTCATACTGGTTCTACTCCAATTTTTGGACGTTTTACTCCAGGATGTTTAACTAATCAAATCCAAAAGCAGTTCAAGGTAAATAGGCGTATGGCAATTGTTAACGTGCCCTTAATTCAAAGTTGTTGGTTGCGTATTAGTGCATGAAAAACTGGTTTTGATTTTTTTTTCGATTTCAGGAACCACGTCTGCTTATTGTGTCAGATCCTCGTGTTGATCATCAAGCGGTAACGGAGGCGTCATATGTTGGTGTTCCAGTAATTAGCTTTTGCAATACGGATTCGCCACTGAAATTCATTGACATTGCAATACCATGCAACAATAAGGTTTTTATTAACTGTTGAGTTCGCATCCAGCTTTCATTGTTATGTTTGTGTGTGAATGTTTCTAACCTTCAAAAATTTTAATTGCTATAGTTTTTTGGATTGGTTCATTGCTTTTACAGGGCGTTCAATCCATAGGATTGATGTGGTGGTTGTTGGCCCGTGAAGTTTTGCTCATTAAAGGCAAGATGACGCGGCAGACAGGATTTGTGCTTGACGACAAGGAAATCATGCCGGATTTGTACTTTTATCGTAATCCAGAAGAGCAAGAGAAAGAAGAGCTAGCAGAGCCGCGTGAAATAAAGGAATCTTGGTCTGGAGTTCCGCCTCCTGAGGTCGCAAAAATTGATGAGGTTGTAAGATCCGTTGGAATGGTATTTGTTTAGTCCTTTACTTTTTTTCTTCGTTTATTCATTTTTCTATTCAGTGCAGTATTTGCGTAAAGACGTCGTTTCCTCATAAAATTTTTAAAATACATTTACACTGATAATTGTATTAATTCTACTCTTTCTTTTCCTGTAGCTTTGCTTGTGAGATTCCAACCAGTTCCTCTGAAAGCGTATTGGTTTAAAATTTTCAGTATCAAACAATAGGTGGTGTTGAACCAGCGAAAAAGTTGGACTTCAGCATGGTGGAACCTGTGAGTGACTGGGCACAAGAAACGGAACGAGCTGTGCAGCTAGACACTGCGCAGCAGGAGTGGGGCTCTTCAGCACAAAATTCTAATTGGTGATGTCAGAATGATTGAGGTTGTTATTATTTTGAAGTTGTTAATCATCGACCATGTTGTTGTGTTCATGGTCTTACAGAATAAATTTTATGTAGAATAATTTCTTGTTTCATGAAATGAACGGTATATTTTCTGTGCGACTTTATTTATTGACAAATGTGCTGTATTTTCTGGTTTAAATAGGAATCGTTTAATGTTGTAATTGTAAAAATGGGTTTCAAGTATTTGAAGGTTACTTCTAATACTACTTTATGAATCCATCTTTCGTATCAACCTTACCGATGTCCCAATTCTTTCGTCGAATGCTAATACCTGGACGGACTGTTTTGATTAAATGAAATGCACTCTTGCTTTAAAAGCATGAGATGGTTAAGCAGAAGTGAAATCTAAAACTTTGTGAAACGTTTCGTGGTTTGATCGCCTCTGATGGTGAAAATTTTATTAATTGACATAAAAATGAAATTGAAGTACAACAAAAAGAGGGATAGTGTGCACTGATTTCTGTTTTGTTTTTCAAACTATAACGCTGCGTAATCCAATTTCCGTCGAATGCGTTCCCTTCACAGTTTTCTGCTTAGCATTTTTGTGGGACAACCTTTACTTGATTGACATATTTCTTGAGGTAATATGTTCAGAGAGGATGCATGAACAATTAGTAGCATTACTTTACGTGGTCGATATTCGCTTGCAAAAAACCCAGTAGTCATCGTCGTGATCACCGTTTAAATCCGTGATTTTTTCGACTTGAAGCAAAATGTGCTAGCGGGGACCAATGCTGGGAATCACTGAAGAAAAAATGAAGTACCTCACATTTTGTGCCAACACTAAGAGAAATGCATTGCTTCGCAAAAGAGGAAAGAAGAGAGTGGTGTGCCAAAATAACGGAAGGAGAAAGCAGTTCTTCACTTCAACAGTTTCTGTTGTCCACCACTTCAATCTATTAGTAAAAGTGAACAATGTGTAAAAATGAAAGACATTAAGGCGCTGCTAAAGGGGATCAGCTTGTAAAGCCAATTCCTAACAGCTTACTTCAACAGCTCGATCAAAAGGAGTGATAGACAACAGAAACTGTTAAAGTGAAGGACTGCTTTGACATTAAGAAAAATTGAGCATCTTGTATCAAATCAGTTATTCAGAGTTGACTGCGGACCTGGATATTAGGCAGTGACCAACGAATGGAAACTTTCCTTTTGGTTTGAAATGTTGATTTGCTTACAAATTCAATTAGTACAAGATCATGAGTAGGTATTATTATTATGCAACCTATATGTAAGGTGTAAACTCCGCTTTTAAGTCGATATTCACGCCATGCTATATTACTGCTGTTTTGCCCTCTTTCTCGCCTACATTAGGATAATTTCGTTGAAGCCACCCACTGTGCATTCTTACCCATCACATTTCCACATATCATCCGTATTTCTACTTGACTGGGTATTGGTGGGGAGCTGGTTGTTTCGAGTAGTGTCTCATTGATCTGTAATATGTTCAAATGTTCGGGGGTTCGGCGTCATTTCATGGTCATATTTTTGCGTTTCTGTTATCAGCGTAAGGTTCTTAATATAATCTCGTCAATTTCTTGCGCTTGTTGGTCGCGTTTGTTGTTCGATGATAAAGGTTACCAAGTTTGAGATTTCGCAATTAATAATCAGTCTACGCTTCACGACACCAAAACAGCATGAATGCTGAAGTTCAGAGAATTAAGTTCCAGATGCATTGGTTGAATGGACTTCATCGTAGATTAAGTCTAAACCGAGGCAACAAAATACATTTGACGAAACGTCAGCATTGCTTCCAATTCTTGATAAGGGCAAAAGAGTTCTTCGAGAACTCCTGAACTTTCATAGAAGAAAAAGAGCCTCTTTTTCTTTTTTTACGGCATAGATCTCCGGGGAAATGGATGTCACGTATATCGCAGTACCTTCCGACGAATAAATCATAGCGAAATTTACAGGCACCGTTTCAAAAAGGGCCACAGCAGTAATAAACAATAATAAGCTATGCTTATTTCAAATGCCTGCACAATAGTGTTTGTCGCGAATTTTTTTTTTGTCGTGTCAAGTTAATACTGATTCTTCTAATTGATTGGTAAAAAGGGATTTGTCTCTTTCTTGTACTCAGGAAGAGTCTTTAGTATGTATGTATTTGAGGAAAAACAGAAACTTTCATTAATTTATTTCATTTTGTTGAAACAAAAACACAGCAGCTGATGTTAAAATTCTGGGTTGGTATCACATATCACTAGTCGAACACTTCTCAAGCGTTTAGGACTGCATGATGTATCGGTGAATGATGCGAGCAGATCCGTAAAGTGGTAACTTTCTGCAGTTGACGACTGATGGTGATTCTGTTGACTCCAATTGTTTCTAAGTGTTTGCTTGGATCCTTGGACACAGCACGCAGTGTGCCGATTACCACTGGGACCACTTGTACCAGTTTATGCTAGAGTCTCTGCAGTTGAATTCTTAAGTCCTGATATCGAGTGATTTTTTCCAGTTGTTTCCCATTAATTCGACTGTCAACCGGTATGGCAATATCTATGATCCACACTTTTTCTTTTTCTTGACAATCATGATACCTGGGGTATTGGGCTCCGAAAGCTTGTCAGTTTGTATTCGGAAGTCCCATAGTAATTTTGCTTGCTCGTTTGCAATCACTTTTTCCGGCTTGTGACTCTCCACCAGTTCTTTGCTACAAGCATATGCTAGTTGTGACACAAGTTCCAGTGGATCATTTCAGCTACTGTGTTATGGGGCTGTTTATAATCGGTCTGAGCGATTTTCTTGCAACAATTCAGTGTATGATCCACAGTTTCATCCGCCTCCCTGCATAGTCTGCATGTGGGGTCGCACTGTGATTGTTCTATTCTAGCCTTGATTGCATTTGTTCTAATAGCTTGTTCTTGAGCTGTAAGTATGAGGCCTTCCGTCTCTTTCTTCAGCGTTCCATTAGTGAGCCACAACCAGGTCTTTTCCTTCTATCTGTTCTAAAAACTTTCCATGCATTGCTTTACTCAACGCGTGTTTGTATCGTCGCTTTCCTTATTGACTCTTTGTTTGCTGCATTTCAAGCAACTCCTTGTTCTTGACCTCCATTGACTGTTCACTTTCTTTTAGATAATCAGCCAGCGCATGCTTCTCTTCTTCAACTGTCTGCAAGTGAAGCAGACAGTTGA
>JABVXS010000285.1:0-40251 GCA_013365335.1 Madathamugadia hiepei
TGGATGACGCACAGGACCGTGACATGGAGACGACACTCCCCAGTAGCGGAACCTACAACCACGTGGGACAAACGCTAAGAAGAAGAAAGACAACGCTGTAGCAAACCACAATGACAGCCTGGTTGCATCTTACAAAGACAAAGCTGTAGCCAACCACAATGACAGCCTGCTTGCATCATACAAAGATAAAGCTGTAGCAAACCACAATGACAGCCTGGTTGCATCTTACAAAGACAAAGCTGTAGCAAACCACAATGACAGCCTGGTTGCATCTTACAAATTAACCACATCTCCTTCCACACCCATTTATTTTACTATGAATCACTATCTACAATTTTAATTCATCATTGTCAGCTGAAAACAATAGGCACCGATACCACAAATCACTACGAATCACTCCCCCATCATTTGCATTTCAACTGTTGATCATCATAGACATCTCTTCTGGAACACAAGAAGGTGACAAATCCCTTCTCATCGATCAGTAAGGAGAATCCTCCGAACATGTTTGCCACGAAAAACCGAAAATTCGCGACAATCGATGGAAAAATTAATTTACGTGTGGATTGATTAATTAAACATTTGACAAAATTTGAATATTTCCTCGTCAATTCTATTATTATAATAATTCAATAACTTATAATTTAGAAAAAGTTTCATTTCGTGTACCAATCAATAACATCATGAATAATGATACGTTGTATACAACAGTATGATCGCTTTTAATTTTAATTCATTACTAAGTAATTATTTTGTTCATAATTATTACAGTTAAACAAAGGCAATTTTTGTAAGTGTCCGATTAATTTCCTTAAATGACGGCCTTTGTTTTGGTTCTTCCAACCAGCATTTTGTGATTAATTCGGTGATACCTGGTGGTATATCAAGTGGTATATCCATGCGATATTTACTACCATCAGTTAATTTCTGTCGTACTTCTGCATTACTTAGGCCTATCAATATTACTAGGATTCATTAATTTTTTGCAATTCTAAAATTTTAAAATATACTGTTAACACTATCAAACATGTAACTAGTGATTAATTAAGTGACTTGAACATAAGTTAATTTAACATTCAATTCTTGAAATATTTTTTGATTACTCAGTTGGATGGCTCAATTAGACAAACAACCAAGTAGAAAATTTTTTTTCTAAAATAAAAAATTTTGAAATTTATTGTTAAAATCCTGCAAAATGAAGCTGTTGATTGATTTAATGCCGTAAAGTGGCGAAGTCAACTTTTTAAATATTTTCAGATCGCTTAATAGGATAATTATTTTGATTAAAATCAGAATTCTTGATTTATCTGTCTTCTGTCCCTTTTCTTTTCTAAACAAATAACTGATAAAATATTCTGGTTTTCTTCCCTTTTTCATGCTAGAATTAAAAATCTTTTTTAATAATTAATTAATTCACCACGATATGGTTCAGTTCCATCGGTGAATATCTCGTAGAGTAATACACCGAATGCCCATACATCACTTTTCGTAGTAAATTGCATTGATTTAATCGCTTCTGATGAAAGCCATTTTGTTGGTAATGGTATTTCAGCAATGGAATTTTGTTGTTCTTTGATAGATAAACCAAAATCACAAATTTTTAACTGAAAAAACTTTTTTTAAATCAGCTAATTTAATTTTGAATTCAAATTTTCAGAAAAGAAAAACATTGAAACCGTCAAATTTTGTTCTGTAAGAAGACAATTCCGCGCGGCAACATCTCGATGAATCCAGCGCTTTTCTTCCAGGTATTTCAGCCCGGCAGATGCTTCTCTACCGAACCGATATCTCGTTGCTATCCCCAAATGTGCTCCTTTTCTTCGTAAATACTACAAAATTTTCAGTTCAAATAATCCGTAATGAAATCGAACAAAGAAAAAATGACTTCAGTGTTTATTTTCCGACAAAGTTTATCATTTGTTACAATTTTGAACCGAAAAATCAAACATTTCCGGAATGATTTTTTAACGTTTCCTGGAACCTTTAATAGTGATCCACCACCGCAGAATTCAACAATTATCATTAATGGTTCCTTCTGACAAGCGATACCAATAAATTCTACCAAATTATCATGTTTAAAGCCTCTCATGACCTTAGCTTCCTGAAATTAATTAATAAAAATTTGATTATCAGTTCAGACCTTTTTGTAATAAAATTTAAGTAATCAATTAAAGCGGCTGCTAATTTTATGCTTACGATTTCCCTCTAACTTGAACAATTTCTCTCTCTCTCTTTCCCAATGATTTCTAAAATTGCTTTTATGTGCATCGGCACATGGTGGTGAATTAGTAATTTGAAATTCGAAAATTTCTGATTCTTTTGTAAAGATTTCTTCGAAAAGAACCAGAAAGTTTGGTGACAGTTATCTTTTTAATTTTTAATGGTTCAAATAGATTCCTGTACAGGTAAAAGATAAATATTTCCTATTAATTATAATTGTTGAAAACTTTTGATATAGAATAAAAAGGTACCTGAAGGAATGAAGCTCGTTTAGTTTTATCGGCTGTTTGACCAACGTATGTTTTCACGGCAACTGTCATATAACTATGACCGACTTGTAGTACAGCTTTATAAACACGGCCAAATGCTCCTTGGCCAAGTTCATCTTTCAAGCGTACTCGATCATAGGATACCACCCAAGCCTAAAAGGCATTTCTGTTACAGCTCACTTGCTCCTATCACAGCAAAGTTATTTTGCATTACAGAATTCTAATGCAACCATTTTCCGGAAATGTACGACACAACTAACCGGATGTGGAACAGGTCGTTTAACAACAATGGGCATTTCTTCATGAATTGATTCACGTGTACGAACATAGTTTGAAACCATTTCGCTAACATTTTTAAAACTTTTCTTATTCACAAAATATTCCTTCTTTTCATTTATACCAATATTAAATGCCCATAAATCACGATTATACCGTACCACCCACACAATTGACTGTAAAAATAATTGATTTTCAAAAATTTTCCAACAAAAGGTATTGCCACTGATAGAAATCGAAATGATCACCTCTTCTTCATCCTCTTCCGGTATACCAAATAGAAAATCACCATCTCTTACCAATAATTTATCCACATCAGCCAAATCAACAATACCATGGTAATAACTTTCTGATAGAAGGTTATCATTTGCTTTGCCTAATATCTTCCTGAAATCATTTTCCCTTCTCACAGTTGGTTGGATTAATTAATTAATCAAGCTTTATAAATTAATGTGTAATTTTTTTTGTTACGAATAAAAATTTAGCATTTTTAAATTACTGCATTTCTAAATCTGTTTCTTTAGAACAGTGGTTCGCAAGCTTCCTAATGTGGTGACCCCTTAGTTTTTTCTTTCCTTAGTACAGCTCTTCATGTTGTGGTGACCCCAACCACAAAATTATTTTCATTGCTACTTCATAACTGTAATTTTGCCTCCATTTGAAGCACCTAGCCACCGCCGCCCCCCCCTCCCCCCCGCTCCCCCCGACTGAAGGTAGCCCTGTTTTGCTGCCATCCTCCCCCCCACCCGAAGCACCTACCTACCTGCTGCCTTGCTGCTCTCACTGACTGGTTGCTTTGGCAGGGGTGCTCGTGTGAGCTTGCCTAGAACGAAAAAAAGCAACGTGAGGAAAGGCGCCCAGAGGGAGGAAGGTGATTGTTGCAGGCCCAGCAGGCGACTCTCGATGGAGGCTCAATTGACCTCTCCGAGGGTCGCGACCCCCAGGTTGAGAACCGCTGCTTGAAAAGATACTCAGTAGTCAAAAGTTATTAGAATACAAATTACTAAGAAAAGTTCTATTGATTTTAAAATTTGTCGATATTTGAAAGTTATTCTAACCCTGTAGACGATCCAACAGGTTTCTGTTTTTTAAATGATTTTGCTGTGCTACGTGGCTCAGGAGTTTCAAAACTTTTTGATAACTGCAATTACCGCTGATATCACTCATCATCACTTCCAATATTATATGGAAATTATTGACTGATAATTGAATTACGAAGAAATTTGATCTAATTCCAAATCGTACAAGGTATTTCGAATTTTTTAAAAATTTTAAAATTTTCAGCATACTACTGTTTCAACGAAAAAAAAGAACTTTTTTTAAAACAATTATATTTGCAGTAAAAATTTTTACTTCAAATTTTTTCTAACAAATAATTGGGCAATCATTTTCCGCTTGGAACCCTAGATTTTTGGGTTCTTTCCGGTGTACCGAATAACTAAGTGAACATATTTCCGTTCGGGGTTTTCGCTAACAAGTTTTTTTTTGTGACACAATGCCCACTGGATTGACAATTATAAGTCAATAATAGGAGTCACTGATGTCAATGTCTTCCAGATATGAATCTCTACTGGATAATTCGATTTTTTTATTCAAAATTCATGTTTTCAAGTTTTTTTCTGGTAATTAATTATTATTGCGCAATTAAAAATATTTCTGCTGGAAACTATAGGCTACATATTATTTCTGATGAATCGGTTTCCACGGGATAAATTAGATTAAAATAGACAATCCATCAGGAAATGTGTTTCAATGTTATAAATATTCTAACGTGGCATGAGTTGACCACTTTTTTGTTTACCGATGATACTGTACATTTTTTTTTGAGGAAGGCCAATGATCAGCAATTTCAGGTTGCATAAAAATATTAACCCCTTTGGCGAAACTGTAATTTTTTAAGTAAATGTTAAATTAAATCCAATTAAAAAAGGTTTACGAATCGAAGCATTGTATTGACGAGTGAATTCGGCAATACCGCCTTCCCGCAACATATAAAAAATAAAACAAATGGTTGAACGGAGGTTTATAAATCATTTAATTATGCATCATTTGGGATTTTCCTTTCAAACAATGGAGGTTCTCTTGATGTCTCTTTCTATTCCGGCCAACAAACAAAAGTAATTTCTAACTTTATTAAAACTTTTTGTAATTTTATTGGATAAAAATTATTGTTGCATAAAAATATTAACTCTTATGGCGGGACTGCAATTTATTTGAATAAATGTTAAATTAAATTCAATCAAAAGAGTTTACGAATGGAAGGATACGGTAATACAGTGGATACGGTAATACACTTTATAAAAATAAAAACGGTTTCAATGAAACACCAATAATCACTAATTAAGTGACATTCTTGTAGCCGTCTTCCTCATCACTAAGAAAAAAGCGCAATGGGCCGCCTAGAACATGGTCGGTTGGTGCCCCCTTTATTCCGTGGAATCTACCCCATAAGCCATACCTTTAGCAATTCCAATCATTTGTTATGCTACCAAGGCTTCTGCTTAACTACCCTTGGGCTATTCTATTCCTTTGTGTTCTACCGTGCTTTGCAATGTTCAGTCTTCACTTTCTTACTTTTTAATTGCTCAATTATTATAGTGACGACTCAATTCACAAAATTTGTGTCATGAACACGAGGAATTAGACGAATTACTAGTGGCGGGAAAAAACCGGAAGTAATAGACTTCGCCCAAGATTCCCATGTTTGTGCAAGAAAGCATCTCAACTGTTTTTTGTCTCTACGTCTTTGCTTAGCGATGTACTACCGTCTTTCAAGCCAATCACCAGGGGTAGGTAACTCATTTTGGCGGAAGGGCCAAAATCGCCCTCGCTCCTAACTCAGATTTTCCAACGGCCGACCATCACCCATGTCATTTTTGGCCGCACCCCTTCCGCAGAAATTTTGAGGTGGCCGCACTTCCAGAAAACATGTCCACAGACTAATTTTTAAGCAATATGTTTTATGTTTCATTGTTTGAATTACTCTACCGCGCAGTGGGATCTACTTGACAAACCGTGTCTTTAACACCTCATCAACCATTTCTTTACTTCCGTCGGCCTGCTCAACATCCTTGAGAAATGTTTTTCTTCTGTGGGCATTTTCTCTTTCCGCTTTATTGTATTTAATACAATTTGCAGGTTTATTGGATTTTTTTTATTGTTTTGCTTTAACTTCGTTTCGCATATTTTAGGTTTTACATATTTGATAATAGGTTTCATTACAAGTTTGAGTATGAGATCCATCTCTCCCGCAAACGTCAAATCAATCTACGCTACACGATTTCCAATAGGCTGATCATTGATTTCAAAGATTCTATTGTAATTTTGCAACAAAAAATTTTTTGGTGCCACCATCCGGGATCGAGTCGGTGAGTTTAGATTGGGTAGGTCGGTAAAGAGCATACCGACCCTTCATGGACCAACGGCGGAGAAAGGCTGGTCACATAATAGCTAAATACCGTAAAAAGCTCTCGCGATGTTTTGGAACGTATGAGGAACGTGCTTCTCAGAAATTTGTGAGCGGTAGAACGCTATGTGAGGATGAAATTGTTCTGGTCGATGAACATGGAATTTCTCGAGACATACGGCTAGAATAAAAAAAAAAAATGAGGATAAAGATGAAAGGATAAGGAGCGTTGTATTGCTAGGAAAACTTATCGTCAGGTCAGTGAATTGGAAGTGAATGCGGAAGAAAACCCAGAAATTGACGTATGAAATTTCAATGATCAAGATGAACCAACTTCCTCGTGAACTAGAACTAGAATTAAACGACAAATTCAAACATCCTGCAAGTAACCTTGCACGTAATCATGCCTATCAGGAAGAACCGGTAATAATGCATTATCCATATTCGCATCGTTATCTAGCAGAGCATCTCTACTTTTTGTTTAACAATTTTTGCCGTCGTTAATAATCGTGGTAGTCTTGTTTCCAATGCAGTCTTTTTCTCTACCACGTGCGAACTTTGTTTCATCCTTTAGGTATCACTGGTCAGTCTTCTATTCTCTATAAATCGCTCTTAATTAGCTACTATGGGCATTTTATTACATGTTTCGTTGTTTTTAATGTTTAAATGTTCTTTTAATCGCGTTATGTAATGCTTGACATGTCAATGAACGCTTAATTACCCGATTTTGAGTTTGTGTAAACGAAATGAGTAGTTCAAGGATTGTGGAGTAATTTCAAACGTTTTCTGTTATCAACAAGTGTCAGAAGTAATTTTTAAGTTTAATCAAAGCTCAGCATTTTAGTGAAATTAAAAGATGAATTGTTGAATGCATGTATATTTCACATTCTTTATTCAGCGTACTTCAGCTTTTGCTGTTTTCTGTACCAATTTGTTGGAAGAATTTGACGTAATTAAATGATTATATATTTCCGGAACACAAACGAAGTACAAGATCTTGTTCTTATTTTTTGAAAGCATAAATTATAATTCGTGCATATTTTGCATCAGCGTGAGGAAACAGTACAATTACGTAAGGAATGATTCATTTCAAATTACCATAATGGAGACAGTATAAAAAGTTTCCTTTTCACAATTTTTTTTGCAATGATTGCCAGTGCTTATTTGGGGTTTATTGGCAAAAGTCGGTTACTGTATGCGGTAGGTTACTGTATATGACGGATTTGTACAGAAAACATTAATAAGTGAAACTTTTTTACAAACGTAAATCAATAATTATTTTATTAGTTATAATACAATGTGACCTCAAGGAACACACTGTACCGATGAAGAGGCATACTGTGTTACCAAGATTTACAAGGAGATTAATTTGATTCATTTTAATGCAAATAAGTATCAATCTTCGAGAACGGAATCGGTCATTGAGTCGATCTTTTAAGGAAGTAATTGATCGATCAAGTAGAAATGTTATGGGATCGAATTGATCGGTCACTTTAAAAGTAATCATTCAATTTTCCAGCTATACATAATATCTGAAATGCTGTCAGGGACGACAACGCTAAAATGTTATTCAAATCAGTTTCATAAGACACTATGGGAAAATTGTGGACCAATCGGATTCTGTTTTATTTTGACAAAAGGTAGTTCGGTCAAAGACGGCAATTATACTGTACGTGGTTGTGACCATACCTTCCTCTGCGAGGTACGATCAGTTAAAAATTGACCGATTATTTTCCTCATCTTAGAGAAAAACAAAAGAAATTTTACTAGTTGAAAAAACTTATCTTAAAAAGTCAGAATTTTGAGATCGTATGATAATTTCAACTAAATAGTAATTTGTTGAATACATGTTTGAGTGTTTGGTGTTGTAAAATAAAGATGTGAAATTGAATTAAATTTTCAGTTGATTAGTGAAACAGAAGGTGTGAAAAAGGTGGCACATACTAGAGGAGTAATGAGTTATTGCATGGATGATGTGCAGTACAAGACTTTTTCTGGTTATTTCTGTTGTTGTAAAGATGATGATTGGTGTAATAAGCGTTCCAGAAGTATGTTGAAATTATTCGTTTTAAAAAATGAAGCTTAAGTTTCAAAAATCCATGGATCAGTTTTCGTATATTCATTTTATTTTAACCAATTCTACCTGCCCAATGTTATTAATAAGTAATATTGAAACAAAGAGTGACGATGCAGTCATTAAACTTCGAAAAAACCGCAAACCATATTCGTGTAGTTATTTAACAACAAAGTAAACCAGACATTAATTAGCAGTCAATAATAAAATCTGTCTAAACAAATCAATTTAAAAGAAAAAAACTTGACCCCCTAGCACGAAGGTATTCAAGCTCATGTTCAATCCATACAGCGATTCCAGAAAATGGCACAATAGAATTTACCTTATAAATAATTCGTAACAAATCAACTTTTCTTTGAGTTCAGTCTCATCACGGTAAGAATGCCAACTGCTGCCGAAAACAAATTTAACTGATTTCACCGTAAATTAGTCGACAAACTTCCTGGTGCAAGAATTCATCGTTTCAAAAACTTTTTAGCAGAACGTGCACCAATGAAACATGATCTGGAGAATTTAATTCAAGGTACACCAACCAAAGATAAATGGTTTAAATTACAAGAAATCGCTGAAAAATATGAAATACTTGCAGAGTAAAATCATGTTCTTGAATAAATACGATTTCATAATACCAACTTTATTCGTAGTTGTGGAAAATCATTAAAAAAATAAATCTAGCTCCACAATTACTCTAATAATACTGAATGTATTACATTTTTTGAAATAAAATTCTACAACGTTATTTCAAAATGATTCTGTGCTAAAAACAATAAATACGGAGATTCTAACGTTATTTTGAATACAATCTTTGTAACAAGCTGTGAAATAAATTGCGTGAGAGTCAATTTTCCAAATCAAACCGTATTTGTTTGAACTAAATGTACCAATTTATGCTTGCACAATAACTAAATGCCAAATGTTGGAAAAAAAAGGAAAATGAAAGACAATGAAAAATTCTCAATTGCTAGCTGTCACTGAAAAAAGGTTGCAAGCTAAATTCATTGAAAAGAAAAAAACAAATGAGCAAAATAAAAATGTCATGAAAGTATAATTACTGCATCAAGGTTATCCAGATGTTTTTACAACAAACTGACTTACAATAAAAAAAATTCATCCACTGTCTTCTCACAGAAATTTATGATCTGTGCTAGGACAACTTCCATGGCATTTTTTGAGCACTTCAAACCAGTTGAGCATGCTCAATTTTGAAGTTATGCAACGCATGTAAAAAAATTTGCTGAAAATTAATTCTTGGAAATCCATGACTACCTCATTCATTTGTTTCCAGCAAAACAACTTTGGTTTTTTGAAATTGGTAAAATTATTTGCAACTAAAATTAAGAATATTGCAGCCAATCAAAACTGAAATGTGACATTCAGAAAAAAATTGAAATATGCAAATGAAATTTAAGAAAAGTGCACATTGATGCAATCAAAGCAGTATTATACAAAATGAATTTGTTGAAGAATATGATGACTAGCGGAATCACAGATGAAATAAAACATGAGAAAATAACGAGCACTGTGACCAAAATGAATAGAGAAGCTAACTGAAGTAAACCAACCGAAGATCAAAAAGAAAGACGGTCACAAAACTTTCTCTTTCAAAAGAAGAAACTAATTTTGGACATTACAATTCAAATTTTTTATATTGGTGGTGGAGAGACGAATGAAAGAAGCTTGCAAGGAGACCTTGCATTCCATTTCTCGCTCGCTTTGTTTTGCCATTTTATTGTTGAAAAAAGACTTCTTTATATGCTTTTTTTACTCGTCAAAAAAGATATATCTGAACCTTATTTTGCTTAATCTTGCAAACAAACTTTGCAATAAACAACCAAAAAATAATTGTAAAAAACTTCCAGTTTCTGAAACTAATTTATAAAATACGCGTGATTAAACAGCATACACCAATAAAAACAATTCA
Source organism: Madathamugadia hiepei (assembly GCA_013365335.1). Classification (NCBI taxonomy): domain Eukaryota; kingdom Metazoa; phylum Nematoda; class Chromadorea; order Rhabditida; family Onchocercidae; genus Madathamugadia; species Madathamugadia hiepei. The sequence continues at coordinate 10,167 of JABVXS010000285.1, forward strand.
ACAATTTCAGCATCATTTAGGTCCCATTTTTATCTCATATGTAAGGTTACAAATATCTTTAAAAAAACAATCTTGTCCATTACTTTACCCCATGTTTCAAAATACCTGAAATCTAAGTGAAATAGATAAGCTCAGCAATGAATTTATTGAAATTATGTTCCAAGGGATGAATCAAATCTGTCATCCAGTGACATATGTAGAATTTATTCATGTCTGCAAACGAAGATATAAAGTAAACGTGCAACAAAAAGAGCCCCACAAACCAAAAAAAGCAAACAGATTTTATCCGAACTAGCTAGAAGTAGCACATACACAGTACTTTCATTTACTGTGAAATGTAGTAATGAGTTACTCCATTTGCTCCTTCTACAGATGACACTCTGAAAGTAAAATAATTGAAGGAATAAAAAAATGGAAGGCAACACCATTCCGATTGGTAAATGAGGGATAGATAGAATCTCAAAAAACCATTTTTTTAAATTCACTGTCTCATATTCATTATAAAGTAAGGGAATGTCAAATCACGGTTTGCGGTTGAAACGAAGATAATCATTAAATGGTTAAAGAAAAATTGTAACCTCGGCAACAAGAACATTATTTGTCTCACAGCAACGATATGTTGATAGATTTCACTTAAATTTCGGAAGAAACTCTCATTTAAAGCCATAAGACGATTTGGAATGTAAAAAAGCTGCATGGTGCTTCTTAAATATGAGCAGAATAAGAACGAACTTGGTGGTGATATCTTCGGCTGGGGCGTGTACGTAATGAACGGCTACCGTATGGACAATTCCTTCACAGTCTGCAGCTCTGTGTTCAAAACGATGTTCTGGGTTAGATAAATGAGACTGTACTGATTGCACACCGATATCGCCTGCAACCCCAACCCATACTTGATCTGAAGTACGACCTATTGCATCCTGAGCGCTTATGAATCCTTTGATGCCAATATGAGAAATACTTCTAGTCGTTATCGTAATGGACGGCATCGTATTGGATTTAAGGGAACCATTTGTCTGTGATGGTAAATCGGGATGATCTCTCACTGCAGTTGAAAGGCACGAACGAAGTGAGCGCAAATGTCCCGGTTGTGAACATCTGCGATTGGAAAGCGATTGTTATTTTGTAAAGACAATACTTTGAGCTAATTTAAGCTACACTATGTTTTCAGGAAAATCCTGAAAACACAGAAGACTTTAAAAAAGGAATGTCCATCAGACCCCTCAAAAAATGCTCTTTAGAAGATATTTTAAAACTAATAGGCAGAAGGAAAAAAAGACCCGAATGAAGCCATCAACTGCTTTTGGTACTCAAAACAATCGCTGCATAAGAAGTTCGTTGATTGCGAAGCGCTCTGTAATTTTTATACTATGTGACAAACAGAATTTTATATTCATCTATAACCAAAGCTTATTTTTCTTTCTGCCTTTCTCTCCAAATAAATATAAATTTACCACTTTCAGTACTCTGAAATTAGCTCCCATAAACTCCCTCCTAACATTTAATGAGGAAAAACTTTGGACAGCATGGATATTTCACAAGTTTCATATAAAAACATATGGTTTATAAGCTCATTAATCTAAAGCATGCATGCGACTCATAATATCCTGCTATCATCAACATTTAATACACGATAAAATGAGCAAAGATCATTTTTTGCAATCTTCGTGATCCAAGAGTTTTAAACAACTTGAGATATACCTTCTGACAATGTTTGTTGATACAAGTGACCAGCAGTGATGAAGTACTGAACGAATGCGATAATCTGGCACGCTGGCGCGAGGTAGTATCAGGAGCCTGTAAAAGTTTAAGACCCATAGTTTACGCTCGTGGAAAAAATTAACCTAGTCAATTGCTCATAAAAAAAAACAGTAATGTGGAAATCAAATCCGGTACTTTTTCGTATTTACATATAAAGACAAATTTCACAGTGAATAAGCAGTTCGAAAAACAACCAACATTTTTATGTTGTTCAAAACGTTCTTTTGCTAAACATAAATAATTATCCACCATATGTTCCGTATACTGATGAGCATTTGAATGTAATCGAGCAGCTATAACGAGATTTGCACATCGCAAATCTGACACTGTAACCTGTTCTGCATCAATCAGGTGCTTCTAAAAAAGGTTGATTTCATTTTATGTGTTCCATGCATCAATGTATGCAATTATCTTCATTCCTTACCGAAAAAAAATGAAAAAAAGAAATGCAACTGAAAGGAAGTGAGGATGTTAAATTCGAAAAGGACACAAAACACAATACAAACTTTGAATATATTTGTTGCAAATTAACAAAGTCCATAAAGCCCACGACAACTGATCTATAAAAAGTGGTTTTTTGAACATATTCCAATATGAAACACTTTAAAACCTTTTTTCTGTGTCCTATTTTCAGCCGTTTCTTGATTTGCTGCGCTATTTCACTGAGTAACCTGGCGGAGTGATCTTTCGTAGCAAAGGCTTCACCACATGATAATGTCATTGACTTCCTACCTTCCACACCACTTAACAATCCACTTCCAGCTAAGTTATGACGGAATGAATATCTTCGAACCTTAAATAAACTTTGAGAGTCCGAAAAAAATTTTAATTCACAGACAATAATAAGAGAGTAATTTTCTTCAACTCACGGAAACATACCGGAATCTTAACAATATCCATATATTCACAGATTAGCAAAAGTTTATCAGCTTCACTTAGTTCGATCAGTGCCGCTATTTCGGCATCTTCTGCATCTTTCCACCTGAAAAATCTCCCACCTATGACAAAAACAATCATACATCTAAAAAGGAAAGGTTTCTAAATTACAATCGTAAAAAGTGCAATAAAGTACGATTTTATAAAATAAATTTATGAATAACAGAAAAAAACAAACCAACTGAAGTCTGGCCCTGGGTCAACAGAAAAATGCAAAGGAAGTAAGACACGGTTTTTATCGGTAATTGGAATGATAGCTAAAAACAGAAACTTATTACAACTAATTTCCTTGGCAAAGGTAAAAATGAAATTATTAACAAGATCAACATCTTTGTCATGTTATCCATGATTCTGATTTTCCTTCGGTATTTACGAGGCTCATTCGTATTCACAGAAGATACAACTGGTTGTCTTCGTCTTCCATTTTCTAGTCATTTCAGAAATAAAAAAAGAATTACATGGCAGAGAGTTAGATGCTGTGTGACGCATTGTAACTAGAGCTGAAAAATGAGCCGAATCATAACAAAGAACAAGAGGAGAACGATGGCACTGATTTGAAGGACATTCCAGCGGCAAATAAATCCCACCAAACGGTATGGGAGAAAGTTCCTCTCCAACAGCATTGCGCAGTACTGTATCCGACACAACTGGAAATATGGATAAAATTTTTTGGAAAACACAAAATCCAAAATTTCAACAACTTAATTTTTAACGAAAATTGGAGAACTGAGAAAATTATTATAATACCAATTATTGGACGTTTCAGTATGTGAGCGAGTGCAAAGACATGAATGGACTCCAAACTTTCATAAACTTGTTCATTACTTTCACCCTTGCCAAGTTCTTTATCTTCCCTGAAAATTTACCTTCTTGTTTCAAAGATGAATATATCATAAGTGTTGAATCACATGCACTCTTGTGAATTCACAATGAACTTTTTGAAAATAAGGTAAAACAATACGAAGTCGAAGAATTTCTCGGAATCGCCGCTGCCATCTGCAGAATGTTGTCCCATTCACGCTGCCATTCTTCATCTGTTAAGACAAGGCCTGACTGTAAATTTGACTGACTTTCTGCCCAACGCCAACGTCGCCAAAGTATATGTCGTCTAGTTCCTCTGAAAAAAAAATTTCTTTCTTCACTTGAAACAAAATTTTCAAATTTAAAAGGCGAAATAAAAGCCGACAGTTCAACACAATGGCACTGTAGTGAGCAAAAACCCAATTTTTTTTGTACTTCACAAGAAGGTTAAAACGCAAACACATCCAATGTACAGTGCTATTCAGTCAAAACAAAAGCAATGTAATGAATACCATTCAGTTTCAAAAATTCTCGTAGATAATAAACGTAAGCTTGACCTTGTCAGCAACTCATATAAAATCTTTCGCAGCATCAACTGCCTATCATGGATACCCCACATACCAAGAGATGCTGCATGCAGAAGGCAATTACCGTCACCGGTGGTACTCAACGGCCACATGCGTTGCCCACTACCATTCCAGCACCACCAATTCAAATGACCTGAAACTTTCCTTAAAAAATAAATATCTTCAGAAAATTCCCCAATATATTTCTAAAAAAAATTTCATGTTATCAATAACTACGTAACATTTATTAAAATAGAACTGAGCAGAATTCACCAGAATTTTCAAGCCGTTTTAGTGTCGATGTTTCAATCAAATCTTTTTCTAAATAATTTCTAAAATCGGCTGGCACGTCATATAAATTTGGTAGCACAAACGCGTAAGTTGGCCAGCACAAGGCCTCCTCATACTCTCTGCTCTCTTCCACATCCGAGTCATCTACTTTATCTGCAAATATTTCAAAACTTCTGAAGATGTTAATTTCAGATATTAAAACTAATGAATGACACCAGTCCAAATATAGTAATTTACCACAAGAATCAGAAGGATAAATTTGCGATGCTGTATCTCCTTTCTTCTCCCAATCAAAACAATACTGCAGTGATCTGTCATACCCCCACTGCTGTCCTAAAAAGATATGTTGGGCAGATATGAACAAGAGTTACAATGAAAAATAAAACGTTAATAAAACCAAAATGTTTGAGAAATTATTGATTTTGCTGAAAATTCGATGAGTTACAGGAAGAATATTCTATCCACACATATCAAAACACTCGAAACTGAGAAATCATAACAAAACGTACAGTACTGCCTGGTTAGAGAAAAACAAAAAAGTGACGAGCTGACATGGAAGAAAAAAAGCTTCAAAAAAATGTCTGGGCAAAATTACTTTTAAACAATAAACTGTAAGGTACCTTCACGAAAGATAACCGCATTGCCACGCGAAGTCCGCGTTCCGTTCACGAATTCCTCAGTCAGGTCATCGCGATTGTTCATCTCTTTTCCTCTACTTCATTTAATTTATCGAAATTCTCTGCATGCTAAAGAGCTTGTTCATGATTTCTATAAAAGTTAAGAAATACAGAAATTACTGAGTGCACGTGATCCATGAATTCAATTAAAAAAATTTAATATATGAGAGTTTTCAACGGAGTAAAACGTTAACGCTCAATCGACTAGCAAAATATTGATTGCCAAATAGGCCATTAAGCTCTAACTGCCATGTACCATGGTTCATACCACAGATAAGCTTGAGAAACTTATCCACACCAGTACTCACACGTACTCGCCCATTTCCAACCAAAATCCGGTCGCAACGCGATCGTTCTTGTACATACCTTATGAGTATCAATTTTACGAAAATGTTAAATCCAATCTCAGGTTTTCGCATTAACATTGACATTATGTGTAGCAAATTTTTGAATGATTTTAGCAGCGATTGTTTTGCTTAGTTTTGTCGGTTGAAGTTTATCGCTCGAAATTTTCTGATTCATTTTCGAGCAGATTTAAGGAATTAAAAAAGTCTGCTTCAAGTAAACTCAGCAATTATCTCAGCAAAATGTTTTCTTTATTTGAAATTAACATCAAACATAGAGTTGAGGAATTTTCAGCCCATATAAAACAAAGAAAAAACGAGATGAGCAGAAAAGTACATTATCAAAGTTGATCACTTGTGCTGCACAATAATTGAATGATGAATAAAAACTGATGGATTGGAAATGATGAAATTTCAGGATGACTGAAAATGCCTCTCTTCCGGTTGGTGGTACTCTTCGACCATTGATTACTGGTTTATCACCCAAAGAAGGAGTTCCAGGTACACAAATTAAAATTCGTGGCGAAAATCTTGGAAGAAATCAATCGGATCTTGTTGCTTTATCCATTTGTGGAACTGACTGTTTAATGTCGGCGAAGTGGAAATCATCATCTCTGATCATAGCACGTAATGATAATTTTTAATTTCAGCCATTATGATTCTGTAAATATCCGTTTTATTCGTGAGATGGAAATGTTAGTGATTATGAGTGATAATTTAGCTTGGAACTTTGATTGATTATTCAACGCTAAAATATTAATTTTTTAGGCTTGAATGTCCACTAATATTAATCCTAGATTCCGTGACTGCGAAAATTTGGTAAATAGTTGCAGTGAAACCCCTAACTCAGTAGTATTCGTAGCATATTTTTAGGGATTGGACAAGCAAAACGTGGTGTTGGGGAAGTGGTCCTTCTGACAAAGTCGATGGGGAAAAGTATCTCAAATGTCACATTTCGTGTTTTTATCGTACAGGTTGGTCCATTGGAAGAAAGTGCTGTTTGGGTGGATGAAACAAGGACCGTTCCTGGTCGTGAGGCTGTCCGTAGTGTTTCCGAAACAACAGTTGCTTTGGATGTGTTAGGATTAACGATTGAAGCGTAAGCTTCGTGACTCTTCCGCAAAGTTAAAATGCGATTTTTTGATCTTTTTAGCAAAAAAATTGCAGTATTGTTGTTTTCTAATAATTTTCGGTAATATGACTTGAGAAAATTTTGAAAACCTTTGTATTCGCTTTAGATAAATTCTATTACTGTTCTTTAGACACAAAAAAATGGATCAAACATCGATGATGCAAATGTTTCCGGAAGGTTCAGGCAATCTTCGAATGGAGAATTTCAACCCAGCTTGGTATTTGCTCGAAAATCATCGTGAAACAAAGTAGGTTTGAACAACTGAAAACTATTGCAATTCACTGTTTCACTAATTTAATTACCCAAGTTTGAGGTTTCATATGTTTTCATTCTTTGAAAAAGTGTAATTTGACTTCTAATGGTGGATAAGATAACACATAGAACAGTTGCACTGGAACGACTAGAGTGGAACATAAAGAAAAGTTCGAAAAATAGAAACTAAATAATATAGCGCAGTGCGGTACGGAAACTTATAATTTTTTTCATTAGTTTCATATGGATTGCAAACAAATCCGTCTATCTCATCAGCGCGTTCTATGAGTATGCGATTTGGATGAAGAGAAATAAAACATTGTCAATTAGAGTATGCACAGTTAAGAGAAACTATAACTGTGCAGTTCACCGCTATCACAACCGCAGTAAATGTATCGGTGACCGGTGTTTTGCGTTAAAAATTTGGCGTTCGAAAGTTAAAAAAAAAAACAGTGCTGACACACAGTCTTACTGAATTTCATTCGCAAAGAAAATTGAATGAAGTTTGTAGAAAAAGTTTCCAAATATTTGGAAAAAAAATGAACTACTCTTCTCTGGTGCAAATGATCATGAATGATTAAGTGCAGAACCACTTGTATTTCGCAATGGCTTGATTTTTTTATCTATAATTGGTTTTTTTTCAGATTTTCCGATCTCAAAAAAGGACTAACGTATTTATCACAAATTACTAAAGAAGGCGAGAAAAGTAATGCTGACTTGCATCGTGCTAATTTGTGCTCATTGATTAACTGTGTTGATACATTGTCAGCACTTCACGATGAAGTGCAACTGCAGAAGAATATTCGTGGTTGGCCACTTACAAAAAGTATTTCTGAAAAGGTTTTTTTTGTTATTACGTCATTTTCGATAAAATTTAGAATTACGAGTTTTAATGAGAACTATAATTATAAGTAATGTTAAGCGTTGAACTTTAGTTGATATAATTCTTTGCTGATAACTTTTCACCGCCATTACGAATTTTGGTAGCACAAATTTCTTCAGCTAGCTGAAGCACACAGAGCAGCAAATGCAGTATTTCATGAGGTTTTAACAAGGAAGGATCGAGCTGATGCGACACGAAATGCTTTATCAGTACTTACTCGTTTTCGATTCATTTTCTTCCTCTCAAGTGCTATTGATCAATATTTAGCAAAGGTAGTGAAAGCTTATGTTTTTCCAAATCATTCACGTTGCGTGGTAATTTCGAGTCAAATTTCAAAAATTATCTTCCTGCTCATTCAGAAAAAATACACTTGATTTTTATATCCTTAATTCCAGGGTGAATATTCAACTATTTTGAATGATTATACCCGTGCTAAGTCACTTTTCGTGGACACTGAAGTGCCACTATTTAAAGAGGGTAAGATTTTCTTTGTTGTTACCACTTTGCCATGTTTGGAATTAGACGTTTTATTAGGGACAATTTTCAGTGATGGCTGAGTTGGATCAGAAAATAGAAGTATTCAAAAGAAATATGAAACAGCGTTTGATCGATATGCCTACTTCATTTGAAGATCAAAATAAACTGATTAAATATCTGAAAGTAGTGATGATATTTTTGTTTCTTTTCTTTTTTTTTACGTAACTGTTATACTTCGTAAAGTTTTCAAAACAATTTAGGAGAAATGTTGGTCACTTCAAAAAAACGGAATGTTTTCAGTTGGTTACTAATTTTATCGCTGTAATCCTAATTGCATTTAAGATTCTTGAACCGGATTCAGATCCAGCATGGAACTGCATTACAGCGTATCATTGTTGGTTGGAGGATCTTTTATGGCAAACACAAAGAAAACACCTAGAGTTAGGTATCAGGAACTTAATATTTTAAGATGTGAAAATCGAATTCAAACATTGCTGGAATTTAGGATTCCTTTTTAAAATATTTCATTTTACAGCACTTGGCCAAGTCAACAGTGAGAAAGACTCTTCCAATAGATTCTCATGTAAGTATTTTCGATATATCTTTTAGAGTCATGTCGTTCATTTCTGAATTTTTAAGATCTAGTTCAAGAAAGGCAAGGACTGATTAGAAAATATTGAAGGACTTTATTGCAGCCTTAAATACTAGTAGTGGTCCTTATGCGAAATACTGGTACTGGTCCGTATGTGATGTTAATGTCTTATGTATCTTCGTTATTATCCACGTTTGAATCATTTGCACCACTAAAAAGATTCTGGGAAATACCTAGTTGTAGTGAATTCATCTCTTACAATGTACTGCTGTTACAGTGGTTGAAGAAAACTCTCATAACCTTCACGATTTTGTTCAAGAAATGGTAGATCTCATTACCGATAAATTACAAGTGTTCTGGAAGCTTTCTCAGATATACTCGTCATCAGTTACAAATCTAGCATCGGTGGATCGCTTATGTGATATTAATGTTAGTTAAAATTTTTTGTGTTACTGGTTTCTGGAAGCCCTTTTTTACTTTATTTCCTCCGATTTTTTTATAGAAGTTCTGTACGAGGTCTAACAGGAAATTGTTTTTTTTTTTTAATTAAACGCCATAGCTTTCTCTCTTGAACTCTGGAAGTTTTCACAATTATTTTCCAAGTTAGCTCAAAGCTGTTTCATTAATTCGTCCATACATTTTCAGCAAATGCTTATCAATACAATTAATGTTTCGTCATGGTTAATATTAAATGCATTGGTACCTGATGCTTTACCTGAGCCTGTTTTGAGAAAATACAGCGAACAGTTCGCGAAATGGCCACCTATCGCTTCATCTCTTATTACACAGCAGTTGTTTTCATCATTAAAAATTTTGAGGTAAGTGGGTAATGATGTAATAAAGTTCAGAGCTAACAAACTGAATCAGATTTATTCAATTATTTTTTTAAACAAAGAACTGCAGATTATTCGGAATTGTTTATACTGCATTTGGTGATATTCAAATGAAAAAACCTTGTACTCGACAATTTGCTTCAAAATACATCGAAAACACCTGTGTTAGAATTCAAATTCTATTACATTTCGGTTACAGTCTTTGCATGAAGCCCATCCTGGTGCTTATAGAGGTGTTTATTGGGTGTGATCATTAAACTACACTTTCAGTTTGCTTTTACAGGTCATGCGTTAGTTCCATGATGGATTGCAATTTTACTGCAGAACAGCTACAACCACTCCTAGAGCTTTGCGTTACCATTAGATTAAAATGCTTATCGAAAGTAATTGAAAGAGTTACCGAAGGTAACTTTCTAAAAACCTTTCAGTGTAGACAATTACTGTACTAAAGTTGGTACTCTGAATTCATTTTGCATTGTGAGGGTGATAGTGGTAATGTGAAATATCGGGTGAATTTTCTTCATAACTTTGCTTTCTTTACTAATATAGTCTGGTCAGAATCGACTTCATACTTTCATTCATTTCAGTAAGTCTGCAAAATATAAGTGATGTAATTGCCATAGTTGCTTTTCCGTAAAGATTTTTTTTTTGAAACAAAGGACATTTGTACTTTTTTATTTCAGGAGTAATTAACTTAGGAAGTGGAGAAATCTGGAGACTTGAATATACTGGTTCTTCCAGGACCATTTTGCCAGATTTGTATGAAACTGAGGTGAAGCTTGCATTTTGAAGGAAAGTAGAGCTTGATAATTTTCTATGTAGTTTTATGTCTTTCGTCCAGATTGTATGGAAATGGAAAAAAGTTACTCGGAATGAGCATTAGTAGTATTATCGTTATAAATTAATATTAAATTATCTTTGGTAGAATCTCGATTTGTATTAACTATTTTCGAGGTGAATGATAGCATGGGACAAATTCAACAAATACTTTCATGTTCGCATTATACGGGTGAATTAGATTTGTTCAGTAGGGAAAGGTTTCGTCTGATGTTGGTTGATTTATTTACGATGATTCTCACATCGATTCGTGATTGTATAGAAAATGCTCTAAATTTGAGGTATTTTGAATTTAACATATCTGGAAAGAAGTGAGCATTTGTAATGTAATGCACTTGAATTTCTGAATTATGCATTCGAAGCTTTAAAATTATTTATTATTAAATTAACAGAAAAAAAGAAATTTCTCCTCGAAAATCTGATTCAAAACGTAAGCTGTTTAGAGGTGTAAAGCGTCCGCTGGCTTCATTCAATGAGGGAGCAGCTAGGAGCCGGAAATTGGTCATTGCTGTATGTAATATTGAATATGTGCTTGGTAATTCATTGGCGTCATTGAGTCGTCGGTTAGCTGAGCATGGTGTCAAATATGGTGACGTCATATTTGAAGTAAGTTTCCATCATAATTTAGCATATGGTTATGGTACAGAACAGTTAAAGTGAATAAATTTTGCTGGTTTATTTTTCTGGCTTGCTTCATCGTGTTTGGAACGTAAAGGAGTTTTTTCTGAACAATTTTTTCTTTTGATTTGATATTCAAACTAAAAAGAAATTATGGATATTTTTCAGAAAAGCAAAGGACAATTATTGGCGTTTCGACAGAATTTGATGAAGTATTACATGCAAATAAAATGTGCTACACTTAATTCGATGTTTGAATCGGTAAATTATGATGGTCTACCGAATGAAGGTGAAATTTTATTTCATTTTCAATCGGTCTTTCTATTTTAAAAATTATGCGATGACAGAACTTTTTAGCAGCATGATAGATGAGCTTTTCTATCTAAATAGATTCATAGAAATCGGTTAAATTTTTCCTGTATCATTCCTTGTCATACATAACTCATCAAATTTCTGTCATTTAAATAAATATTGCAAGGCTGATATTTAAAGTTATCGTTTCCAAATTCATCCATTTTTTATTATAAGTGTTTCAGACGCATCTGATTACATCAAAGAACTCGTCATGTATCTAATATTTATCCAGGCAGAAATATGCCTGCTTGCTCCTCATCTCATGCGTGAGGTATTCTTTCAGTTAATTAATGTTGACGTAAGATATGCATGCAGGGCATATCTAGTCATGGACTTTTTGAAAATTATCAATGATTTACTTGATTCTTTATTTAGGAATTTAGACCCTCGATAGACTGTAATTATAAACTAGAATCATTTAAAACTGAGATTATTTTTGTTCCATTTTTCAATTTTGTCAGATAATCGTCTGCTGTTGAGAGGTATGAGCCTACCAAATTTCGTTGTCCGAGCTAACAGAACATTGTATTCCTGTTCTGTAAGTGTTTCTTGTGAGATGTTTCAAACGTGGACCATTAGTTCTTGAATGTTGTTACCCATGAAAAAGGGAAATTGAGGTAACATTACACTGAATATTCTCTGAAATTTTTTCTAAAAGTTGGTTTAACTTAGGTCCTTAGTCCAGTGATACAAAAAGCATTCGACCAGTTAATTAATCGACTCAGTAATTTACAAAATTTGTCTTTGGAGCAAACCACACAGATTGTCATCGATGTTACAGCGTTAGAAGAAAGTGTAGAGAATTTCTTGTTATTGGAAACAAGGTTTGATTTCTTTTTTTGATTAATCATTTTATATTTCTTTTTTGTATATTGATTAAATTATTTTCTTTAGGACTGTAGTGAATTCTTTCCGAGCAAAACTTGTCAGCAGTTTGGATCAGTCGTAAGTTTTTCAAATTCGGGAATTAAATTGAATGCATTTTCATTTTGCATTTAGAATAGGATAAACTTCTTCTGCTATGCAAGGGATCAATACGATTAAAACGTGATTTTAGGCCTAGCTAAATTTCAAATAATTGAACCTTTATCAGATTTCAGGAAGAGTTTTTCAGGCTTTTTCATGGAAGTCTTCGTAATTTTCGGTCTGCAATGCGAATGGCAATTGTAAGTCTGAACAGCAATCAAACAGATGCAAACGACTCATCTGATATATAAGCTTTAAAAATAAATTACAGAATTAACGGGAAACTGTACAATAATCACTTTTAATTTATTGTTTTAAACTGTATGTTGCATTTTAATAAAATTAAGGCGTGATAAATGATTTCTCGCCAAGAAGAGCATTAGCAATCCAACTCATCTACACCATATCGAAAGTAACATGCACTAGATAACCAAGAAATCAAACAGTGGTTAAGCTGAATATCTTCTTAGCGTTTGTCCTACATGGTTGTAGTGTTCGCTATTGTAGAACGTCATCTCCAGGTTACAGTTCTGTGCTTCGTCCATAAGCCAGAAACTTTTGCTGGTCTTGTCCATGCGCGTTATCGTTGGAATACGTCCTAGCATTCATGCGACCGCGACTAGATTTACCCCATCGACCTGTCGCTAAGGTCTGTCATCGGAAACCGACTGCTTACGATTGATACAAATATTAATACTCAGTGGTTAAGCTGAATATAGTACCCAAAAAAGTGGCAAATGGTTTTTGCCGCAGGGATATCAGATACTTCAGGGTTTCTATTTCTAAGCAAAACTATATTGTCATATTTCATGAGCATTATCACAATGAAACAGACAGTACTTACCACAAAACTCGAATAGACCGGTCGTTCCATCCAAGCCAAAAAAGTGACATTTGCGTGCTTCATGTACTACCTCAGACTTCCGGACCTTTTGTTTTGATCAGTCGGAATATTTGTTAGCGACCATTTCCTATACGCTATATCCTTGTTTCCTAGATTCTCACTGTTCATAAGGTTAGGTCTCTTGCTGCGTTTCTTCATGATACTAAATGCTTTAAAGGCCCTACTATTGTGAAGTAAATATTGAAATACAAAAGTTACAGCAAATAATTACTAGTGAGTAATGGTTTTCAAAATGAATTACATATAATTTAACTGCATAAAAAGATTTCAACTAATCTGTTTTCAAATTTGATGGTTCATTTTTATTTTTGCTCTATCAATAATTGTTATAAGGAAAAGAAACCCTTCTGGTTGATAATTACAGCATAAGAAAAAAGTTATGGCTATGCTTGATAAAGTTGTTACAGTTTTACTTGGCTTATTAACTAACTTTAAGCCATAGGGGCACCCAAAAAAGCTGAAATACAGGAATTAGAGGTGACCGTACGAACGAAGGATGATCGGAATTTCGTTACGAGTTCACGTGGCAAACGAAGAAATAAGTGGAGTATCCAACATCGCATAGGAAATCAGAACGAGCAGATTGAAATGGGCTGGACACGTATGCCGCATGCAGGATGGTAGATGGACCATCAAAGTCCTCGATTGGTATCCGAGAAGGGTTAAAAGACCTCCCGAGAGACTTCCAAATAGGTGGACCAACCAAATTAAGGAAATATGCGGCGGAGCGTGGAAACAGATTGCTCGAAACCGAGCAAAGTGGAAAGAAGTTGTGAAAAAGAGTCGGCACGAGGAAACTCGCTGAGAAATCGACCGAACAAGGAACAAGGAATGCTCTAAGCCAGGGCATCTTTCATCAATGATATCAACTGTAGGAAAAAATCTGATAGAAAATCATCAATACATTCATTATCTCTAGGGAATGGAAAACTTTCCTGACCACAATAAATTCAATTGACCCGTAAATTTAAAATTTATTTTTCATTGACTTTTTTTCATGAAAGACTTGATTAAATTAAAGCCTTTCCATTGTATTTGCTTACATGTCGATATTTTTTTTTATTCTGAGCTTTGATCTGAATCAGTGAGATAATTTTTGAATTTATCATTAAATACAGTGAATAAATTCTATCAGGTCATCTGGGAATTGGTAACCGGAAATTCAAGGGAATTCCCGTTTAAATATTTCAATGTGAATTTTGTAAGAAAAGAATGACATACGTAGAATTTTCAGTTCCTTGTTGCGCTGTTAATTTGTGATAATTTCCATGCCAAAGCAATGACTGTGCCACTTCAATATCTTGGAAATGATTGCACTGTAAATATTGAAAATGTTCGTACTGTGAATGTAGAAGATGACAATAATGTGGAAGGAAGTCCAGGCAAACTTGAAGCTTTGTAACAATTAATATTACTCTAAAACTTATTAAAAAATTTCTAGAAAAAGCAACCACCCATAAGGTATGATTTCTAGAAACCCAAAAAGAATATTATTAAAGCTTAATTAACCAGGTTGTTTGCATTGATGCAAGGTTAATTATCAGTCGATACGAGAGATAAACAATATTACTGTAGTCAAATACTGTCATTACTGAATGATCCCTATAGTATTGGAAGCTGAATTTCCATTTAACCATTCAGAACTTCGTTGCAATCCCCGAAGGTCGGTCCTTCTTGGATTGCATGGCGTCCCAACCAGACCGTAAGAGAGGTGGGCACCGTGACAGACACATAGCGGATTATACACCATGTTTTCAGTTTTATTATTTCTAGTTAACGTCAAGATAGAACCCGTAAGTTCATCATACATGAGGTTATCACTTAATTTCACCCAATACTGACGTTCGTTCGCTTATTTAGTTGGTAATTATTGTTTGATGTATATCGGAAGGATAAAGGATAGAATAGAATGTGTTGGTATAATTTTGATTTTAATACTTTTTAGTGTCGAAATTTTGAGATTTGTGTGGGCGATGTTAAGTAACCAAACGATTGAAAGATGATCGGCAAGATTGAACAATAATTTACATTCACTATGTCAACGTATCAATCAGAAGCAAAACCGGGAATTATCGGTATATCGAAATTCTAGTAATAACTCAAACAGAACGTTAAGATATACAAACAGAGCTAATAGCAGAGACTTTTTTTTAACTTCCAAGAAACTTTATGTTATGCGTTTTGTTTGTCCATTTAATGTATTACAGAAATGCAGAACTGAAGTTTTACATTACCTTTGATGAAGTTGAGAATAGTTTACTGTACAGAACTTAGACATATGTTAAGCATTACAATCCTCATAAGATTGTTCAGATCAGACGATACTTGAAAGTTACGACATTATATTATCAACAGTTATATCGTTTGTTTCTGTTATTATCATCCAATACAATCGACCGATTTGACTATCCTTTTTCAAGATATCTTATCTGTTGATCATAATTTTATTAGTTATTAAATATTAAGTTGTCCATTTATAATTTTTCATTTTGCTTTTAAACTGAAATTAAAAAAAATTATGAGCGTAATAGTATTTAATACGTGTTCATTGTTCTATTCTCAAAAAAAAATGTGAATTATAGGATGGTTTTGATAATGTATAAGTCTTCGTTATTTGTTTCTAACGTACCGTTTTTGTTATATTTTATTAATATTCAGTTGAAGTTTTATTAATGCGATTAATATTTTTTTAGATACTTCAATACAGATGTCAGGCGATGCTGACCATACAGAAGTGAGTTGGAGCCTTGCAGGTTATGAACATCTGAAAGCAGAACATTTAAGTAGCCTTCTGAAATATGTCATCAGTAATGGCTCTTCAATGGAACTTGATGAAATTATCCTATCAATCCACGTTATTGGTACAAGTTTAGATAAATGTATGTATTTCTTTTTTTGTGTATTAAACGAATCTCGTAATATTATTTATAATTCGTCATTTATTTTCATGTTTTGCAGCTTTGTATTAGTGATAAAATCTACTTGCAGTATCCTGCAGTGATGCGCTGTTTGCCGGTGAAGCATACCGAGTGTTAATCAAGCATTTTGCGATTCATTTAAATAAGGGAAGTGTCAATACGGATCATCTGGTGGATATCGTATGTTGTTTGCTGGTTGGGACGGCACTGCCTGCCGAGTATCATAGCTATTTATGCTCACAGCAATGTAATCGTGAGAAGCATGACTCAGTTGGAACTTCTCAGCCTTCTATACAATTAAATATTTCATCTGTAAGTACCAACTTGTGTCGTAATGCAAAAAACTCTAAATTTCTCATTTTCCGCAAAAGGTTTCATAAATTTTTGATTCAATTGAGCCATAGATGAAGACAATTTGTATGAAAACTCCGGTGTATTTTTTCTAATATTTCATCTGTAATATGTTAAAAAAATATTAAAAGAAAACAAAAAAAAAAAAAGTGAAAGTGGTTGTACAGTTCAAGTAGGTCATGCATTCTTAGGTATTGCTATTGAAAATGTGGTGTAGAAAAATGTGTACTTCGGATGAGATATCGAATTTTAAGACAAGTTTCTTTCCTGCTGGAACTATTGAAGTGAAAATTTCTCCTATATTCTTTCCTGTCATTTATTGCAGGTTTTTAACATTTTTGATTAATGATCAAGTCAAAACTGTTATTTCAGTATAGTACATTTTGCACTAATGGTAACATTGGTACTTCCAACAAAACTCTGCAAATCTTTTCCAAAAAAAACATTTTAGCCTATTGATTCAAATACATATTGCCAAATTTCAGAAAACGATATTAGCAATGAATGGTCTGCTATTATTTTTTGCTTTTCCTATCGAAAAATTAATTTCGACACTAATACCTGCAAGGCTGCTTGATCCATTCCGAAATGCCGTAGCGCACCAATCACTTCTTGCGTATTCCAGAATCAATAAAAGGTTGTATTTTACCAATTTAGCGAAAGATTTGAGGTTTTTTTTTGCAAGAGACGTATTAGTGAAGCCTTCCAAAACATGCTCATCGCTGACTTTCTCACATCGAGACTGTGCAGCTTAAACTAGTTAAAGGGACATGATTTCGTCAAAATTTCATCATTTTATATCTTACTAACCATTTTCTCCCAAAATTTTTTGCGAAGAATTTTGTAAGGACATTTTAATTGCTATCAATTTTAGTGATATGCATATTCTTCAAAAGGGAATTATCAATCTCGACAAGTTGTTATGCATCGATTTTGGTATGGCAATTGAAAATGTAATGGAATATATCAGCAGTATCTCAAATGCACTAATTTTGTTGATTACTTCGTTAATGTGTTACTGTACCGTTGAAAAAATGCAAGTGGATACAGGAAATACATGTTGTGCAACAGTAATCAGTGTACATAGGCGTGTTACGGAATTGGTAATGGGAACATTGTGTACCAGAAGTCATTTAACGAATTCCACCACAGTTCTTGTTTTTTGTATTAACCAGGTAATTTTTCGCAAGAGATTTTAGTGCAAAGTTTTTGAAATAGTACTTTTTATTTTTTCGATACTTCCTTGACAGCCTCCGACCATTCCTTACATCCATTTGTGTTTGATTCCTTTTTGCAGTTATTAAAGTGTTGCAAAGTGGACATAGCGTATGCTTTTGCTAATGTTTTCCTCAATATGCTTCCAAAGGCACTATCATTTTTGACGTTCGTAACGCCTGATTTATACGAGGTGCTTTGGGATGTCGCTAAGGAAGCGTTACAACATGCATTGAGGCTTGGTGATGGAACCTCAGTTGAAAAGCAATCTTCCACAGATTTGCCTGGTAAGGTTTTGAATTGCTGAGCATTTGATTTTTCTCATGGTTCGGAATAATTTTTAATCAAATAGAAAAAAAATCTATTAGAATTTTGAAAACAGCTTAATTTACAGATGATCCAGTGGCAGGTGTTGGCGAATGGTTGGAAAATATATTGAAAGCCGTACCTGTGTTGATGGATCAGCAAGAAGATGCAATTAATTTGCAAAAGACTACTCTTTTTGCCATCTCATCTTCAGCGGTAAAATAAAACGGAACTTATTGGAACATTGAAAAATAAGGGAAAGTCAACAAAAATTCATGCCAACTTTTTTTTAATTTCAGCTGTTAGGCTTATGCGAAAAAAGCCTGTCCATGTTGCTGTTTATGGGTAACACATCAAACATTTGGGTAGGCTCAGGTTCTAATTGTTTCCGTGACTTATGTTCTGCATCAGCTGGTGATCATGGTTACTGTTGTACAGAAGGCTTAAATACGTTATTAATACTGCTTCTGGAACTTTCTCTCGACAAAGGTTACCTGAATGCAAATGATGAAGTAAGCAATTATAACAGCTGTACTTTGATAACGAATCAACATTCTTTTATATTCATCATTAATGAAGAATTTTCCATCAAAATGTTTTTTAACTTCTTCAGGAACAGCTGCTGGATAGTATGTTGTATTTTCCAAAGAGTAATGGGACAGAAATTATCACTTCGGATCCGTTTTGCTTGAAAATCATTGCTGTTTGTGTATTAGGACGCCCAAAAGCAACAAATATTGTGAATTGTGTTCTTCGCTCAATAGATGCGGAATCACGGAATCGTACTCCTGAAAATTCCACCTTCTGGCTTCTCGAATGTATTTCTGAATTACTGAGTCTCGAAGATTTGAAAAACTCAGCAGATTTTGCAGTGTGCTTGTTGTTTGATATCTTAAAGAGGTTTTAGTTTTGGTTTGTTTGTAGATTCAAAAATGTAAAATTTATTTTTAACTGAAAGCTATATTAAAAATTCAACTGATTTCATAATAGCAAAATACTTTTATTCTTTTCGCTAGTTTGATTGCGACAACGTTACGCATTGTTTTGTAAGATACCCATGGCTTAACTGAATTGTGGATATATTATGTACTCTTTCTACATGCTAAATTTTTGCAATACGACTTCAATATTTCAGTAATGGAAAACGCGAAACAGTGCGTTATCTGTTACAAGCTTTTCAAATCTTGTTAGTCGGAGGCCAAGGTCATGGTAAGAAGCATGTAGTCATGGAAAAGTTTCGAAAATGCTGTTGTGATTTTTTCGGCGAGAAATTTTTTATTTTTTTCAAAACGTGTATCATTATTTAAAATTTTTGTTTAATAGTTCTAAATTTAAAGCCGGTATTATTTCCGGAAGTATTTGATATTTTCATGGCTTTCCAAAAATTTTAAAAACTGTTGGATTGGAAATTGTTATATTGTATGAAACAAATCTTTCAGATATGAGCAGAACATCGATGTGGAAGGACATTGTGTTGACTCGTTCTATGTTTAAATTCAAGCAATGGGATGAACTGCATGATTTATATATCAATTGGCTATATGATATGCAATGGAATGAGAAGAACCTTCCTGCACGCATCATTTTGCCGGTACGATTTTAGTATTTACACTTTATCCTTGACTTTTGTTCGAATAAGTATGACCTCTTCAACTGAACATTATTAGATTATTCTCTTCATCTGAATTGATTATTCTCATAATTAAATGTTTATTGAAGCTTTTTTCGATTTTTTGACAGTGGCAATGTTAGATGTTAGCCACATCGTTTGAAAAGCTCTTTATCTCGATTTTCGAAATCTTTTCCATTTTTCGGTTTTCATCCATTGCTTGTATATTTTTCTTTTCTTTCTCACTTCACAGTCTTAAATTAAGCCCACAGTTTTGTTTCTCTCAAAAATTGTGACTGGTATGTCTACTCGGAATGAACGCTGCCATTTTGTACGGATTCGACCTATTTTGTTGGACGATATATACGCTGCATATTTGGACGTAAGTTTTTAACATATTGAGAATTTCATTGTAATAGAAACTAATCTTTGATGATTGATCAAAAGACCCGTTTTTTGTTTATCATAGTTTCTGGGAATTAAGCAAGATTCATCGGACCTTGTTGAATTGACGAAGAGGTGAGATATTTTATTTAATGTGGTATGCACAGTTCGGATTTTTCTGTGATTAAAATATTCTTTCTCAGAAATTTAATAGCATGGATAAAACTGTGACGGTAACTAATGTGCTTGATATCAATACACTGGTTCCTGTTGGTTTGTCGATTATGGATGACTGCGTAAGTACACATTCGGATTTTTTCATAAATGTTTTCCATTTCAACGTGAGGTTGCATTTAGGTTTTCAATTCAAAATCGTTTTGATTAAGAGGCGAAATTCTTGAAAATATAAGAATTTATGATGCGTATACTCTAAATTTTCCTGATGTTTATATCTGATTTACAGTCTACCATTGACCTCGCAAATCTGCCGCTTATATATTACGATTGTCTACTGCTGTTTTACAACCAGCTTAGAAATATTCATTGTCCAGCAGAGGAACTGATTCATATGGCTGAATTCGTTTCTAGAATGTATAGAAATGCAGTGTGAGTACTTCGATACGGTTTTGATTTGATCTGTTGTTTAGGACAGAATCACAAATTTAATATTACAATTTTTTTTGCTAGAGGTTTTAATTTGGTTCACTCTAAAAAGCAGAAGTGAGTACAATACAAGTTGGAGTAATTTTTCGTTGTAGATTCGAGTTATTTTAGTCATTTAATAGTTCTGATATCTTTGATATGTTCATCAGCTTGCTTTACTGTGTTCCAGAGATGCGATTTGTGAACAAAATGAAGTCAGGCTGTCTGTTAATGCATGTGCTGCGTCACTGTCGCTTGCAAAAAGTGACACATTGAACAATGCAGTGCCGAGTGCGCGTGGTGAACTTCATTCTATCTTGAATGATGATTTATTAAAATCTGTCCATGCATGGACAGGACTTTTATTACCTGAATTAAGGTTTTCTTGTACTCCATCAATGCTGGATGCAATGAGTGATACATTTCAATCTCCGTATTCTGTTGTTACACAAGTGCAGGATGTCAAAGAACAGGTAAGACTTACACTCACTTTTTTATTTGATGTAAAGTTTCTGTGCAGTGTGTTTTGGTTTAGAAACCCCAGGCATTCGCACATTATACTGAACTCAGCAAAAATTTTTCCATTTTTTGAGTTCGATATGAAAATGTTCTAGTTTTGGCGAGTGAGGTACCTTTTTATTTTATTGAATTTCTGTGGTAACCCTAATTGTAATTACTGGTGCATTCGTTTTTATATTTAGTCTCATCATCGAGTCCGAATCACAGCAAGAAAAAGGAGTGTGTTGTTACAAATCATTAGATGATTAATTCTGCATATTTCCATAAGAATAGAATCCTGTGCAAAAAGAGCACACAAAATTTACCATTTCAAAACAATATAATCTAAAATTGTTGGGTTTGCAATAAAGGGATTCTCGTTTTGCATTGGAACTTATTATTTGGTAAATTTCTGAAGTTTTTTGGATTAAAAATAGCGAGACATTCCATCGTCTTTGCAATTTGCATTGTAGATGTTTGCTGCATTTTGTTCTCTTTGCGATAACTCTACTCGATTCATACTTAATCAGTTGTCTTCAAGGTCAGTTTTTTTTCCTGACAGACTTTTGGTAGGTAACAGTATTGCTTTAAGCAGATTCTGGTATTTGAAACAAGTGATTATTGTTTTTTTCCAATTATTGATTGAAGTCCACAAAATTGAGAGACGATGGCGATACTTCAGAAGTGGAGTTCCGCATCCGGAGGAAACGGGACCGCTTCTTGAGTGGATGGTTTTCATTCATTGTTCGGAACTCACTGGACCAGCTGCTCATGAATTAATTCAGTCGATGTTCTCAAAAATGAGTCCCGTTCTAGTCGCGGGTCGTAATTTAAATTGCATTGTTTCTACTTTGTTGGATGGAGTATTAGCTCAGCAGACAGCCTCAGAAACTAATTTACTGTATGTTTATAGTTTTTGAGATTTTGCAGTTTGAATATATTTTCTTAAGTTCTTATTTGTTTACGAAAATTTTCGGCAGTTTTGCAGTAAGATCTCGAAAATACTGATGATTTTTTCTGACAGTCCTTGAAGTTCTTATGCTGAAACATTAAAAAATGTTTTGTGATTATCCAACTTATTTCTACTTGTCATTTTCTGCTTGTAGAAATGGTCAGTCTGTTTTTTGCTCTGTCTTGCTGAATTTCGTTTCGTCTAATTTACCGTGGAATACGCTACCAGAGGACGTTTTTTCATCTGTTTTGGATCATATCGCTGCGGACTATTCACTTATTAAGCTTTCAGCACCACTAGTCAACTTGCTTTCCTCTATATGCTGTTTGAAAAGTTTGTTAAATATCGTTTTCGTCTTTGTTTACTTTCTTCCATTAATAACCGGTTTGAAAACTTTAGTTATGCAATTTCGAAATCCTTGCATTTTGTTAAATGAAAGGCGAATTCAGCTTTTTTTGCAGAATTTTTTTCAGATACTCATTTGAATTCTCGATTTGTGTCACCACTCGGTAAACATCAGGATTTACTTGTTCAATGGGTTAGGGTCAGTGCAACTCCTCTTGAGACATTTTGTATGTTGCAACCTTTGATCGGGCAATTGGCAATTAGCAGAGATCGGAAGGCCAGTTCTGAAGATCCAGATTTTCAAGTTTTGTTAGGACAGATGATCGATGTCTTTTTTGGCGAGAATTTTCATGAAAGAACAGCCAAAAGTTCTTTAATTGAAGTGAAAAGAAGTGATCGATGGGCGTATGCATCCCTATGCTGGAGAAAAATGGTATTTTACTCATCTTTACTCCTTGTTGCATTCTTCGTTTTAAAAATGAATAAAGGGCATTAAGAAGCATATTCATTTTTTTTCCAAACAGAAGGAAAAAGAAAGCAGCAGATCCGAAGAACTTGGGCAACTGAACGAGGCAGATATCTTCAGTAAAGGGTTATTAACATTGCTGAATATTGGTGGTTCTAAAATACACAGCTGTTTGATTGGGCACTGTACAAGATTGTTCCGAGAACTGGTTGAAATGATCAAAATGAGTGGATTAGAGGTAATATTTAATTTCATGTTTCCTGTCGCTGTAATAGTTAATTGTATGAAGTCAGCTTTGAGCTCTTAGCTATCGTGTGCCCACGGTTTATTTCTGCTGATGCTATTTTGTTTTGAATTATCCAGAAAGTTCATTTCTGTTGATTCAACCATTTTTAAGAGGTTTCGTGCAATTTCGCATTTCACAGAAGACTTTGGAGTAAGTCTTCGTATCGGTTCAATGATTTTTCGAATGTACTTTTCAGCTTTTGAAAGGCTCGCCTAACATATCAAGTTCGCAGGTTACAGCTGTTTTATATGCGTTTATTTTTCTCTGTAACATACTAGATTATATCGATGGTTTATGTCGAACTCTTTGTCCTCCATGTGTTGTGAGAGACGATTTAGACGACCTGTCAACAGTGTCTATTCCGAAACACATTATTAAGGTATATATAGATTTTTCATTGTGATTTTATGTCGGAGGGGAAGACTAGAAAGGTTTTAAAACTGTTAATAATGTTGAAAGTGCAGTGGAATAAGGAATGCATTTAATACCTTGGAAAAAAGCTTTTTGAAAGTGTATTACGCCGTAATTTGATGAGAGTTCAATAATCAAATGGAATGATGGGAATATTTAAACGACGAGTAAGATGCCTGGGAGTTTCAATGCTTCTTATGGTTTCAAAATTATTTGTATGGAATTTTACATATAGAGCCATGTTACACTAACAACACAAATATTGACACTTTCAGCTCAGCGCGAAATTTCAATTTTTAAAATTTTTAGAAGAAACCGACGTGTTCACGTAATCGTACATTACCACTGTGTACGTTCGCGTCAACGGCGAAGCAATTTGTTCAGCAACATTGGTACAATTGCTACACTTGTGGTATGGTTGAAGGAGAAGGCGTTTGTTCAGTATGTGCGGTCAATTGCCATCGAGGTCATGATTTGTCATATAGGTAACACTTCAAATCTCTATGTTTTCAGCATCTGAAAAGAATACATCCTGAAATGATTAATCAGTATGTCTTAAAAAGTATTTTTTATAATAATGAGGTAAGATTTTTTTCTGTTGTTTCTAACTCTGCTGTTGCAAAAAGTTCTCAATTTTCTCTTAGTTAATCTGGCACGATCGTTCGTTTTTGAAAACTGAACATCTATTTATTAATTCTAGCATATTAAGAAAGAAATTTTTAGCATTATAGAGACTCAACATTAACACTTGATCCTTTCAATCTTTAGTAAATTTGGATCATTCTTTTGCGATTGTGGAGCAAAAGATTGTGTTGCATTGAAGTCCACATCATATCCTAAACCGCAACGTGCTAGGAATCAAAAATATGCAACGTTACCTAGCATTCGATCAAAATCTGTGAAACACAAGTCGGGTTTGTTCAATCGTCTTTCAGTTATGGATGAAGATAAGGCAGAAATTGAAAATAATTTGGTATGATTAATTTTTTTTAGTTTTTAAAAAGTTTTCATATTCTTTGATCCAAATTCTTTCATCGTAATTGGCTTCAGCATATCCAATTAATCTGATGATGAGCACTGTGTAAATAATAAAGTTCAAGATCAGGAAGTTATTCTGACACTAAGAAAGTTTGAGCTTATTTTTTGTTTCTAAAATCGCACAACTTTAGGGATAATCTCACATCACATTTAGTTTTGTCTCATGAGTTAAATCTATCAAAGAATATTTCAGTTTTTCAACAAAGGAATAATTTTGTTTGATCAAGCTTGCTAAATTTTTCATATTTTTTTTTATTTTGATTATTTTCTTTTTGTCAATTTCAAAATTTTCGTTTTTAGTGTCAGTTTGTGGATATGCTGTCAAGAAATCGGGAAAATATTGTATCCGTGATTACTGCAGTGAAAGAAGGAGTGTGTTTGCGATCAGATAAAGCACGTGAAACAAGACTAAGAGAAGCCAATACGAAGCTGTCGCAAGGGTTAACAGTATCAACAGCTCGTGTCATCATGGTATGAGTTGCTCATTTGTCAAATTTGATTTTTTTAAAAATTTTTCTTCAAAAAAATGCAAAAATTTGTTCAATTTCATTGCTTTCATTGGAAGATATTGTCGTGGCAGGAACGATCAGTGCATTTGGTGGTAAAGCACTTATCTATTTTTTCATGTTACTGGAGTTATCTTATATTAACTTTTACTAAGCGTAACTGGCCGTATTGCAGTCACCAATTCAGGTTCAATTACTGTTTTTGAAATCAAAAAATTGGTTCGCATCTAGAATTTTCTTCAGGAGCCGTCATCTGCTTGTCCTAGAGCCCTTTTCGAAAAGCGAATTGTAGCAGGAAAAGGCATGGGTAATATGATAGCGTCTCTTGAACTCGGTAGTACGATTCTGTTGGTTGCTATGCAGGAGAACTCGAGTATTGTTTTATTGGACGTCCGATCGTTGCTGAGTCCATATACTAAGGACTGTGATATGCCAGTAAGTTTTGTTGTAATCAGATAGATTTATAGATTCGTAACTTATTTTATGTTATTTTGTATTGCTCTGGTTGCAGCGAGTCGAACTAGATGCAGTTGGATTCAAAATAGTCGCTCTTGCGGGTATGGACGATGTATTAGCTGTATGTGGTTTGAATCAGTGTCTTATTTTGCGGATCAATAAGGATGGTGATATATCTGAAAGACAAAATGTTGAATTTGCCAACTCATTACCATCATATGCCATTCCCAAAGTATGCCATTCTTTTGGTTCTGATTTTCAGGTTTTGTAATTGTCATTAACAAATTATTTGGGTTACTTGCTTGTTTTCAGCAGATTTACTCGCGCTTCTTTTTAAAATTTCATATTTCTCAATATAGAAAGCAGAATTTGTGAAAATACAATGAAGTAAAAACACGAAAGATGATCTCATATTTGTTTGTTACACAATTTTGAAAGCGTGCTGAACTCTCTTGTTTTTGGTCCATTAACTTCAACATGTTTCAAGATTAGAAGATCAGAATTTGATTCTTGCATGTTGGATTTATTCTTATGAATAATTAATGAATACTTTCTCATTTTTTTAAAGGTGAGGTGGATTAATGATAATAATTTGATAGCGATTGCTGTACTGCAGTTCATTCGAATTTATGACTTGAATCCGGCGAACGTTCCATCTGTTTTCGAATTCGTCCTTCCAGTGGGTGATGTTACTGAAGTAGCGTTTGGTATGTGATGATGAGGATTGAAGCTCTGCAAAGCTTGCTTAATTTTTATATTCAGTTTTATTTATATTTGAATTGTTTTTATTAAAGCTGTTTTTGCAGGTAAACGGAAGGATGGTTCGATAATTATTATTGTCCTCTCGTCCGTAGGTCACCTTTACACGGAGGAATTGGAAAAAGCTAGGCATGCTGATGGAGCGTCTTATTTTATGACATCAACACTTCAGTTACCAGCGACATCTAATGCTATCTCCATGCATTATTCTGCAGAAACTCAGTTTTTATTTGTTTCAATGGAAAGTGAGCTCTATTTCTTAGATAGGACTTCATATGAATTTAGCTCTATTTCTTATTAATCTTATGAACTTAGCTTTAATTCTTAGATGGAACTTTCTCCATGTGAAATTATTGCAATATTTTCAACTATTTATCTTTACCATTTAATTTCTCAAAGTCATTTTATATTATGCCGGAAAATTTCCGCCTAAGCGAACTTTGTATGCTTCTCCATGTTTTAGATAATACTTATGTGCTACATTTCAATGGTGCAGAATTCGAAGAAGCCAAAGATCTTTTCTTTGATTTTCCGCTGATGAATTGGTGTGAATGTGCTGGAGTCTTTGCAGCAGTCTCGCATCCGTCGTATACCTCTGTTGTCTTCCTGTACTCAAATGGCAATACTTTATATACACAAACGAAAACTCTGACTGATCCTGTAACAGCTCAGTGCATGTTACTTGGTTCAGACTGCGTGTCTCAATTTCTCGTACAGATTCTGGCAAATCAAACCGTACAGCTCTTTCGAAGGTTACTGCTATCTTTGTGATGAGAATTTGCAGTGCAGTGTCGTTAATATTGAAATATAGTTGCATACTGAGAATATTATGTGATATATGCATCATTTCTCGAAAAAATATTCAAAAAGCTCCGCCAAAAAAAGTATTTGTTTAGTGCTTTAAATTAGTTATCGACATTAACTTTCCTAATAGATTGAAATTGATTTCTTTCGAACAAATTGAAATTGATTTCTCAGGTGCAAAATTGTTTCTAGACAGATTGCATTATAGCATTCCCGTTTTAGTCTTTTCAACATTTTAGTTTCTTTGCGTAGTAATTATGACACATTTTTTTCTATTTACTACCTGCCTTTTTTTAAGCTCCTATTCGAAAATATTTAAGAATATCAGTTTCAGTTGTTGGTTAATGGAACCTGATTTGTGGGTGAAGGATGTGGAACGTTCAATGTTGGAAGCTGAATTAAGACCATGTATAATTATGGAGGACGAAATACCAGAACCAGATATGGTTACAGTATTTGAACAGTGTCGTCCAATCCAAAAAGTGGAATTTTACAGTAAAGCACTGGGGGAAGTTTATGACTTTGCTGAATTATCAAAAAGAATTAACTCTTCCGGAATGAGTATTGTTTGTCTTAAGGTACATTCTCTTCTTTCTTTAACTTATCTGACTTTGTACGAAGTTTGTATAAGTGAGCAATAGGCAACAAATTTTTTGTTTAGCGTAAGAAAGGCATTCAGAAAATCAGATTTTTTCAGCGAATTAAATTGAATATATTTTATTTATCTGACAGTTAAATATGTTGTTTGTATACGGAGCAAACTCGACATCCATTTATCTTTGAAAGTTTCAGCAAAGAGAGTTTGACATTGTGGTGAAGAATCTAGATTGGAACTGTATTATATGTGGTTTGCGCATTGAAGTTACACCGGACAAGTGCCCGACAAATGTTACGGTTTTTGGCAAAAAAATCAACTTAAAAACGATGATGCCACGGATGTTCGATGTACGGTTGACGCGGAAACAGTCTCTTAGCTGGTAACTTTTTGATTTTCTACTGCATTTTCACTCGCGTATTCTCGGTATGGATACGGATATATTATGTTTTCATTCGATATGTCATGAAAAGGCAGTAGACATCCTCGAAATTCCAAAATTAGGTTAAATTTTTTGTTTCGTTATTGTGATTGATCAACTAATAAAGTTTTTTGATCAAATCAAATTGAGCATGATGCGATCCAGTCCACGCATGTTGTTTCAATGACAAATAATTAATGAAGAGAGTAAAATATCAAAGAAAATATTTAAGGAATATGAGGAAATTTCTCGGAAACATTAGAAAATTTCAGCGATATTGTTCACTAACCATTCTTTGTTAGGACTGAATTAGTAATTATTTTATTAGCTTTTTATTAATCACTATAATTCTAGTATAACAAATAGTTGACATTGATATCCCAAAATTTCTTGATATGCATTTACCCTTAATCAGTACCTGCTGTGGTTTCCACTTTATAGCTTGTGTACTTCCAGTTTAAACATCAGTTTCTTCCACTATTGTATCGTTGCACTGATATGAATAACTAATATCCGGTTCTTTTAATCACTTCCTCGCTAATATATATTTGCAGTAATAACGAAATAACGCTGAATTTCTCTTGCAACAATGTGCCTGCGCAAGTGTGGTCGATTAAAGTAAAATCTTTTTTTGATCATGTTTGATGAAATCGTCTGTTTTGATTTTTATAATGTTTGATTGTATACAAATAAACTTTCTGATGTATAATCATGATTTTTAGGTTTTCGGCAAAACAAAAAAAGATTTTGGTTTTCCTACAACTTCTTATCGTTTTGACCAAATTATTAGCCTTCCCGAGCAGCTGATTGCCTCATTTTTTTCTGCATGCTACAGGCTGCATTTTTGTACTAAGCAGGAGGTTTTTTTTTCAGTTTAATATTTAGGAATAATGTTTTTAATTTGTGTAGTGTTTTGAGTCCAAAAATTGTTCCGTAATTTTCGTTAATTTCGAAAGCAGTTATAGTTTCTATTCTTTTAAAGCCAGATAAATCTACTATTGTGCAACTTTTACCAAATTATATTTCTAGTGTATGAAATGGCTTCTACCACTTACACTACAATTTACTTCTCCTGGCTTCGAACATGTCACTGTGACTCATCGTGCCTTAATTTTCTTGAGTCATTTGTCACCGACGGCTTTATCATTTCTTGAACAAAAGGTTGTAAAAACGGTTTAGATTTATTCTAACTAACTCGATAATATTTTTAAAAAAATGGATATTAGAGGCCTTTGATTGCAAATCGGTGCAATCTCAATCGCTGTACTAGGCTTGCTTTGAATATAATTATGAAGCTAATGACCATCGAAGTATTATCCAATTATTTCAGGTAAACGTAACATTCGAAGGTTTTTTTCACGAAAATGTGAATTTCATCCTTTAAGAGATAAGATGATTTCGTTTTTAAATTTTCAATGTTTTTTTTTAAATTTCAGGACATGGCCTTAATTTTATCGCTGAGTAGCCATCGAAACGCTGGAACTTTACAGCTTTCGCTTTTGAGCGCCTTTGCTACTCAGTTGAAAGCGATGACTTTGCATCGTGTGGTGTCATTTCACCAGTTGATCAGGAGGCGTTAGTTTTATTCCTGAAACATTTTTTATCCATTAGTGGCTTGAATATCAATTAATAATTGGAAAAAATTATTGTTCATAATTTATTGGCCTACTAAAAACTTTGTAACTAGTCATAGCTGCGTTATTTTTCACCAATATGTAAACATCAAATAAAATTTCTAAAACGATATTTCTTGATATTTATTTTGCTTGTCTATACATACGTACACACACACATACACACACATACACACATACACACATACACACATATACACACATACGCACACACATACACACACATACACACACAGATACACACACATATACACACACAGATACA